>CAUYLG010055126.1:0-69114 GCA_963573385.1 Cacajao melanocephalus | reverse complement strand
AGCCGGACTCAAAGGGCACCCCGTCCCGTATGCTCCGCGCTGAGAAGCGCCGTGCCGGTCAAAAAAGTCGCGCTGGCGACCCGTGTGGCTCCTCCGCCGGGAATCTCCCAGTCTGTGGGCAACAAAAATTCGTCTGAAAGTGCGGTGTCCACTCGCTCTCTGTGCTTTCACTGGGAGCTACAATCCTGAGCTGTTGTTAATCGGCCATCTTGGATCTCTCTGAGATTAGCTTTTAATAATTATTTTCCCCACTCTCAATCCCCATATTTCATTTTCAAATTTTTATTTGCTTTTTAGAGATGTGGTCTCATCATGTTGCCCAAGCTGCTTTCCAATTCCTGGGCTCAACTGATCCTCCTGCCTCAACCTCTCAAGTAGCTGGAACTACAGGTACATGCCACTGTGCCTGGTTCCATATGTCTTGTTTTGTTTTGTTTTTTAAGTCAGGTTTATTGAAGGATAATTTATGAACTATAAAACTCACGCTTTTCGGGTGAGTTCTATGATTTTTAAAATAGTGTGCAGTTCTGATTGTTAAAATAGTTTTACCATGGTATAATTAGTGTATAACAAATGATACATTTTCAAGTATCAAATTTGATGAGTTTGTATGTATTTGTCAAGGCATTATCACAACCTGCATAATGATCCATCACCCCTGAAAAGTTTCCTTGTACTAGTTTGTAATCAATTTTTTCAACACTATACACTTATTCCCAGGCAACCACTTTGCTTTCCATCACTATAGGTTTGTATTTTCTAGATTTTTATTTAAATGGAATCGCACAGTATATTCCTTCATTTCTCCTGAGTAAACACCTAGAAGGAGAATGGCTGCATCATATGGTAGGTATATGTTTACCTCTTTTACAAACAGCCAAACTTCCAAAATATCTGTACCATTTTATATTCCCACCAGCAATATATGCAATTCCAATTTCTCCATATCCTCACCAACACTTGGTATGGTCAGCCTTTGTAATTTTAGCCTTTCTAGTGGGAGTAGTAATGTATTAGTCTGTTCTCATGCTGCTATGAAGAAATATCTGAGACTGGGTAATTTATAGAGGTTTAGTTGACTCACAGTTCTGCATGGCTGGAGAGGCATCTCTTCACAGGGCAGCAGGAGACAGAGTGAGAGACAGCAGGGAAAATGCCAGACACTCATAAAACCATCAGATCTCATGAGAACTACTCACTATCATGAGAACAGCATGAGGGAAACCACCCCCATAATTCAATTACCTTCCACTGGGTCCCTCCCATGACACATGGGGATTATGGGGATTACAACTCAAGATGAGATTTCTATTTCAAGTAGTATCTCACTGCAGTATTAATTTACATTTCCCTAATAACTACTGATGCTGAGCATCTTTTCATGTGCTTATTTGAACAGAGAGAAGCCAGATTGAAATGGATCAAAAGAAAGCATGAATGCTGAAGAAGGAATAAGCTCAAATCACTCTTCAGAAAATTTTGGCAGTGAAAATGGAAGAAACACATATGATACTGAACTTAAAGAGAGTTTCTTGGCTATGGAGAAGGACCAGTAGAGATTTTAAAAAGAAAGAAGAGAAATACATGAAATAATTGATGAAGAAAGGTTGGAGAAGAGACAGGATGAGAACGTCATAAGGATACAGGTTACCTCTTGCAAGGAAGAGACAGAAAGTGAGAAGGAAATTAGGTGAAGAAATACATTTTGAGATGGTGAACAGGAAACTCAAGGCCCTTGCTCAACCTTCCTGGCAAAACTGGAGAGGAGCTAACATAGGAGGAACTGGGCCTGGGGCTTGAGAAGGATGACAGGAGTGGAAATTGGTGTTATGAGAAAGTGGTGGGTTGGGAATCAAACAGAGGTAAGTAATGGGATTATCAAAGGGCTTCAAGAGCACTCACAAAGAATCTACGTTTGTAAAATTTAGTATTTGCTGTATTCCCTTTCCTTGGTTGTCAAGAATTCCCCAAAAAAGGACATAAATGGGCCAAACAGTTCCATAACTATACTACCTCACAACACTTCTACATTCTCAAGCTCTCTCTCTTTCTCTCTTTTTAAGACTTACATACTGTTTGGTATGTAGAACAGGTTCTACTCTATACATGAAGAAACAGAAGGGGAGAGAATGGCTTTCTCGCAATGCTACGTTAGCTGGGACTGGAATCCAGATATTTTCACTCTGATTCTAGTAATTAGCATGTCCCATAATTCCCGTGTTGCATCCTGCTACTATCTACCTTCAATGCTCTTCATTATTGTTCTAACCTTAAAACCTGCCTCAGTTTCTTAATTGTTATTCTACCTTTCTAATCCAACCCACACTCTGCTACATTCACTTTTCTAAACAACTTTGCTCATGCCCTACAGAGGCAGAAGTCTGTCCAGAAGTCAGAGTAGCATCTAAGCCTGAGAAGCTGCTCAGATAAAGGGGAAGAAGAGTTTGGGGCACATGATGACTCAGTTTGCAAACAGAAAAAGCACCTGCTATCAAGCTGCAGCTATGGTTTGCCATTTAGAATGGATGGCCTGTTCTCAGTGTTTTCTTACGGTCTGGGGTGAGGAGAGACAAAAGAAACCAGGAGAGAGCAGCCATCAGTGAGCCAGAGAGAAACAGCAGCCAGGGTTCTTCTCTAAAACAGCCAATCTAATGTAGACTCATCCTCCTTTATAATACCTCCCAGGGAAGCGCTGCAAGGTTGGAAATAGAGCATTTGGGCTGTAACTCCTCACTCACCTCCTCCCTTCAACCAGCCTTCCAAATTCACCTAACTGAAATAAAGCCAAGAGTCTCCCCCAGAAAATCAATATATAATAACATTTTAAAGCAAACCTGAAACTGGCACCTTTACTTGCTCAGGATGAAAATTTCAGTTTCTAGTGTGTTGGGCAATCTGTATAAAAAGTTATAAAGGTTAAGCGTCCAGTACAAATAAATCTTGGTTATTTGTGAACACAATCGGTTTTTGTTTGTTTGGTTTTGTTTTTGTGGGTTTTTTAAGAAATTAAGCTCCCTCTGACCTTGAAACAGTTATTTTGCTACTGTAGACTGTGATGCAAATTAAGGCATTTCTATTCTTATTTCATAGTCTGCTGCATAAAGTAAGTGTATGCTTTTCAAAGTCACTTGACAGCCTAATGTTGCAAATTTAGCTACATCGAATAAACTTCACCAGCTTATTTCATTATTATTTGACTAACTCATTTTAAAATTTATCAAGAAAAATATATAACTTTCTCCTCTCATGGTTTCCAGTCTTAAAAAACTAATACCCTCACACTTATGATAGTTCCCCTGATGTTGCAGGTTGCGTACAAAGCAGGTCTAAAAAGCAGCCTCACAACTTTATTATGAAAGTAGATCGCTTTCTTTAATGCATTAAGTTGACGTAAATGTAACTGCAATTCTTTATTTTAAGCTTTGTTTTGAAGGCAGATCTCCCACAAACTAAATCATCTTAAAACCCCATACTTTTTAGTTTGCACTTGTTACAAAAACAAGCAATTATTCCATAGTAGAGCATCTCATGTTTCCTAGAGCTAAATGATATCGTGAAATAGCAAAAATCTTGCAGGCCAGAATGATAGCAATATTTCTTCTTTGAAGCATTAAAGAAAAAAAATGAATAAATTTAAGGTGAAATCCCTCTTTAAAACAAATAAAAAGGCTTCTTGTGTTACATTTAATCCACTTTCACACAGTTTTTCTTAATTACACTACAGCTGTCTGGTAAGGCACAACTGACCACTTCCATCATGAAAACAAACTGTACCCTACCATCTAAAGTTCTCGATTAAAAAGCAAGTGTTTTTGTGAGCCCAGAGAAAACGAGTGCAGCTGCTCCATTTCACAAGGCAGGCACCTCTACTCCATTCAGCTGTGAAGAATGGCAATGACTGTAAATTGTTCTTCCTGATCGGTTCCACAATAAAAACAAACCACACTACTTTCAATTTTTCAAAGCCAATTTTTTTAAGCCTCCAGTACACTGGAAACAAGAGTTGTGTTCTTCTGATTCATGGCCTTTGATTTCTACATAAACATCCCTGTATGCATGTAAAAACAGGTCCCTGCAGGATACTCACAGACTGTATATATTAACTTACCAGATGTACCAGGAGACAGAAATGCCATCAGCCTACCTTTCAAAGCAAGATACTATTTAACAGCTTAAACTGCCTGTGACTAAAGAATGACTGCAAAGAACACACCGTATGTGGAGAGGCATTAGGTAGTTCATGAGAAAATTTCAGCATTTTCACAAAGAGTACAACAAATGGTTTTCAACTTGTGTTTTAAGACTCTCCCTTAAAATACAGGGTAAGGAATTAAGGTCAAGAAACACATCTGCATTTTGCAACTAAAACACTAATGTTTAGCTATTATTAGAAAACTAATAATAGCTAAAATGACTGACACAAGTTTATTGAGAAACTTCTAAATATTCCCAGTTGATTTACAATGCTCAAACAATAATTACAATTTAATCTTGAGGTCTCCAAAGTATTTTTTAAATCAAATACACACTTGTCAATTTCAAACTGTGAGAGCATACTTCTGCCATATTTATAAAAATCATATATAATCTATTTACTTACAAGCATAGAGCACTATACTAATACCTAATGCACATTTTTAAACATATACAAAAATAGTTGTTAAGAATAGGATAAAAATTGTTTATAAATAGAAGTTTTAAGACTCTGCACACCTCCTATGGGTAATCTTGCACAGCTCCTGGGGCACCATCCCCTCCACCCTCACCCCACCCATGGAGACCCTAAGTGGGCCACAGCTAATGTGAGGACAAACCATGCCCTTAGTGGCTTTGGATGAATTATTTGATTGCTATAATTGCCACCCCTGCCCTCAAGAAGATTGTTTGTGGAAACATAAGAACATAATCTAGTTTAGAACAGCTTTTAATTTTGACTTATGACTGGAGGGCTGTAATGGAACTTAAATGTGGTAAAATGTTATGGAGATTTAAAAAACAAGAAAGTGTTTATATCTGTGAACCCCTGACTTCAGTGGCAAAACTGCTAGCAGCCAATGATTATTCTCTGATACCTGAAAGCAATCAAAATCACCTGAATCAGCAAAGAGGTTTATATTGAAAAGAACACCCTGTGGCTGCTGTAGTGACGGCAGCCCCTAACCATCAGCCTTTCCATATAGCTCCGATCTATTGATAGTTTTTACCTTTCCAAACTGTCTCATTTACAACCTCATTCTTTCCAAAAACCCTAGTTACATGTGATTTCAGGCAAGGAAGTTCTCAACAAGTGATGAGACTTTATTTTAATTGAGCACTGTCAATAATGCAATGTAACTGGTATTTATTGAGCATATACAACTTTTACTAGAAGCTGTCGATACAATTATCCATGTCCTCAAAGAGTTCCAAAGGAAAAAAACAACTAACAAAAACCTCCGTCTAACAAGAATCTACCTTGTATTTGCCTTCTTTCTTTCTTTCTGCCATTTGTTCTCGGGCTCCTTTACAGGTTCCTCTTCTTCCACCTCCTGTGTTACTCTCTAGGGTTATTCTCTTCTCACTCCATCTCTAGGGGATCTTATCCAAGACTAACTCAAGATACACCAAGACATCTTTAATTACCAAAGCCATTTCTAAATAACAAATATTTTTCTTAAGTTATACACTATATGCCCCACACTTTGAACTGCTTACCTGATTTCTCCAACTGGATGTCCAACAGCAGTTCACCTCAACACTTCCAAAAGTGAACTCATGATCCTCTCCATAAAACCTGCTCCTCATTCTGTATTCACTCTCTCAATTCACAGGAATCATCATGGATTTCTCCCTTTCCTTCAACTCTCATAACCACTGAATGTCAAATTCTAATCAATCCTACCTCCTAGATGCCCCTGAAACTTGTCTCCTCTCCATCACCATCACCTTAATTCAATACCCTTCTAACTGATCTTTTCTCTCTAATTCCTGCCTTCCTTGACTCATCCCTCCACATCACAGCCACAGTAACCTTCCCACATACTCAGACCACCTACCTGCCTTGCTTAAATAAGGAGAGGCAGGCAGTATCTTGAGAAGAGTGGTGTTTTTAGGCCACGGGAGATTGGAAAATGTTTATAAGCTGGAAGGAAAGGGCCTGTGGTAAGAAAGGAATGAGAGTCAATGATAAATACAGCAAGGTCCCAGAGCATGAGGCAGGCTAGGCAGGCTCCAGATCACTGGAGGAGGGGATGGCTTGATAGATATGCACTTGCCTCTGGGAGAGAAAGACTGTAAGGATAAATGTGATCAATGTAAGTTTGAATGTGGAGGGGAGGCAAGTTGAGGGCGTATGGGCCAGAGAGTATCTATTTCCTTAGAAACATGAGAAGGGAGGTAGATTATTACTTTAAAATGAGGGAGTAAGTAGGACTGGCTGCCTGAGAAAAGCAGTTCCAGTTTGGAACAGTCACTACCAATAATGAAGAAAGCAGTTGATTAGAAATAAGTTTGATAGGGCTGGGTGCAGTGGCTCACGCCTGTAATTCCAGCACTGTAGGAGGCTGAGGCAGGCAAATCACAAGGTCAGGAGTTTGAGACCAGCTTGGCAACATGGTGAAACCCAGTTCCTACTAAAATTAAAAAAAAAAAAAAAATTAGCTGGGCATGGTGGCGGGCGCCTATAATTCCAGCTGCTCAGGAGGCTGAGGCAGGAAAATCGCTTGAACCCAGGAGGCAGAGCTCAGTGAGACGAGTTTGTACCACTGCACTCCAGCCTAGGCAACACTCCCTCTCAAAAAAAAAAAAAAGTAGTTTGAAAAAAATAAAAAATGGGGAGAAAAGTCATCCTGAGCACTGAGCTGAGGCTGGAAATCATAAATCTGTACCAGAGTCAATCAGCACAGTAAAAGGAAAGTTGTTGCAAAGGTGGTGGGCAGGAGAAGCAGGAAGAGTGTGATTATGGTGCTGATGGGCTATAAATCACCAACAGCTTTCAACGCCCACTTTTATCCATTTAGCTTAGTTTCCCAGGGCCAGTGCAATTTAGTCCCTCTTCCTCTCCTGAAATGTGTGTTCCAACCATAATGAACATACTGTACCATTTCCACAACATGCCACACTATCAAGACTCTGTTGTAAGACATGCTGCTTCCTCTACATAAATGCACTTCCCCCTACTCCCCTCTCCTTCTCTCTGTCTTCCTTCCCTCCAAAAAGAAACATTCTAAAATCAGTTTGATTGGCCTGGGTGAGCAGCCCACCAAACCAATAAGCTGGGTACACAGTAAGCACTCTACAAGCATTTGATTGGGGAAGGAATCATATGATATGTAGCAAAAACCCATCCTGTCAGTAAGGGAGGCTCTCTAAGGCATATGAAGAAAAGGGAATAATAGGTATCACCAAGTATCCCCTCTACCGCATCATGTTTAATAAACTTGTATATCATTCCTCAGGTCCCTATCTCCCTAACTAATTCAATCTCAATTTAATATATGATCCCCTAAAGTTCTCCAAAACTTAAAAAAAAAAAAAACATTAAAGGGAAATTGATTTTGAGATTTTTGTGCAAGTTAAAGTCACTTAGTCTCTCTAATTGACAGAAGCAGATTTGTTAAGTTTTAACTGAGTTCCTATCTCTACAACTGTTTCCCTTACCATGTTACCCTGAAAGACAAGTGAATATCTGGAACTCAGTTTGACTGGTATGCCCAAATGTGCAAATTGCAGCCAAACAAAAGCTAAATTTCTGGACAGAAGAATGAAAAGGGACATCTGGTCTTGGGGTTTCTGCTCCTCCCTTCTTGATTCAGAGTTCAGAAATTCACAATGCACTGGTCCTTTTAGTCACTACTCATTCTAGCACCCTCTTTTAATCATCTCCATCAATACCACAGAGATCTAAAAGTATTAATTAGTTGCTTACCCATTAATTCAGTAAACAGTTACTGACTTAACTAATACGTTACAGACACTAGAAAAAATACAAAGAAGAATAACATGAGAAGCCTACTGTCTGGGGAACAATAAAAAGTACAAAATTATTATATATAATATAGTAAGTGCTATAATATACTATGCATTCATTTATTTATTCAAAAAATAAGAAATACCTAATATACACTAGACATTGCTTTTGGTGCTGAGGATTTAACAGTGAAAGAAGTAGGAGAAAAAAAAGTAACACTTGTCCTTAAGGAGTTTAATTGATAAACAAATGAGCAAACAAAATGAAGCAGGACATTGAAGGCAGCAACTCCTCCAGAGCAGGAGGAGCTTTCAGGCCTCCTCAGAGAAGCTGATAGCAGATTAACCTCAGAAGATGAACAGAAATGCACAGGCAGAAGAGGAAAGTGGTTCAGGGACATAGTCCCAGGAAGCAAAGAGCCTAGACATGTAAGGGAATAGTGTCTTACAGTGGAGTTCAGAATGGCAGAAATACTTGCTCCAGGAAGAATTCCAAAGGGGGATAAGTAAGCCCAAGTATCCTTCTGTTAGACTGCAGTTAAGAAATGAGGAAATCCCTCTCAAAACATGACGTTGGCAAAAGAAAATGAAGGCTGCTTTTCTGTTTCCAGTTTTTTTTTTTCCCGAGGTACAGAAAAATAAAATTTTTAGGGAATGAGTTTGACTAAATTTTCATTTTAAATTTAATAAATCTGTCAGGGTATTGGGTATAGAAAAACAAATAATAATATTAATTAAAAAGTAAGCAAACATAATTAAGAACCAAAACAAATACATTTCCAGATTCCTAAGGGCTGGAATTACAATTTTAAAAAAAAGCCTTTCCAAGATAGGAAAGTCATGAATAAGAAAAAAAAAAGTCATAATAAAACCAGTATGTTCACTTTCATGTTCAGAATACAACATGTGCTACACAAATTAATATTTACATAGCCAAAAGACAGCTAATTCCTAGAATGAAAAAGCAAGAAAGCATACACAGTATTTAAGGATGGGAGGCAGTAGAACACAGAGGTGAAGAGCCAGCTTGTTTGGGATCTCATCTCAGCCTTGCCTCTCACCAACTTTGTAACCTTGGGTAAGTTGCTCAGTCTCAGCTTCTTTATATGTAATACAGAGTTATAATAATGTATCTACTTCAAAGAATGATTTTGAGGCTTAAATTCATAAACAAGGCTCTTCAAATCAGTACTTGGCCCCTAAGTATAAACTGTTCCTGTTGTCCGGTGGTAATAGTTATTGTTGCTATTATGATCCAGGGCTGGCACTTACTATAGAATCCATATTAACTACCAATGATCTCCTGAAAAAATGTTTATCCTCTTATTAAAATGTGTAAAAAGGCTGCTTTCCAGCTACTACTACTCTGGAGTTGAAACCTAAAATAAACATCCTCAGCAATGCAGATTGTTTAACCCTACTTTTGTTTAAGAGCTTAATTTCTTGAAATGCTCACTATTCACAATAAACAGTAATGATCACCTGTGAAGCAATACTCATGCCATCTTTTTAGGGTGAAAGGACTTTAAAAGACAGAACTTGAAACTGTTACTTATATTTTACCTCTCTGGAGGATTTATGAAGGCAGAATAGGCAAGAATGCCTACAGAATCCACCAAAATATAAATTCCACTAGACAGTAAGTTTCCATAAAGGCAAGGATTTTTCTGAGTTCGCCAATGTGTTTTCAACATCTAGATCTGTGCCTCAAACATGGCAGGATCTTAATACTTCAAAATAAATGAATAATAAGGTTTAAAATGAATTGTCCAAATCTTAAACAAGTACACATTTTTGGAAATTACATATATATTTAAATGAAAAAATGAGTACTAGGTAAGCTTTTAAAATAACCACAGGTTTGAGCTTTACATGAAGTGCTGACTATCTTTGACATTAACCAGCTCACAATATAAGAAGGAAAAAAATTAAACACTTTGGAGAACCTGTCGGTTTTAAACCAAAGCAGCACCTGTATCATTGAGAAGAACAAATTCAACAAGAAGCAGTTATGAATATATACATTATAAGGCTTTGAGGTTTCTTTTATTATATGAGTAACAGCAAGTATTTTCTGGACTTGCAGCTGGTGTACTATTTCTAAACTACACGAGGACCTATTTTATTCACTACAGAATTTGAAACCTGAGGCAGTATCAGTTTACTAATCAGATGAACTTTAATGTTAAACAGTAAAAGTTTTATTTCACAATATAAATTGTAAGCCTGCAGAAAGAAGTAACAATAGCATGTCACTGAGCATGCATGGAATAAGCAATAACTTGCAGTAACATATATTTTTAAAAATTAATTGAATTAACTGCATGTACTATGGGAGAAAAACAGACAAGTAAATTTTGCTGCTATTGGCAGGGTTGCTCTATTATAATCTTATGTCTTAGCACAATCACTGTTACATTAAAAGAAGAAAGCTGCTACATTTGGGTTCTATCTGCCATATTTGGATTCTAACAGATCTATCTCAAACAAATGACCAGAAGGCTAATTCTGATTAAAATTCTTATTCCACTATTACAATGGTATGTAACTAAGGAGAACTGTTCTACCATTTATTATATATACAAGGACTACTTCTTTGGCTAAGAAATTAGTAAGTATTCAAAAAAAATCCCAGACAGTAAGTAGAGGGAAACAATTACTTCTAAAATTTTGAGTACAACATTTTATTTATAAAACCAGACAGATATGTGCTGATTAAATAAGCCTGTAAGTATCCCAGCTTCCCCTGTTGCTTAGCATACTGTATACCCAGTATCTAGCAGAGAGTCTGAAACTCAATAAATATTGACTGGCCATATTAATGACTTCTCAATCAACCAAAAGTATTGCCCATAATAAGAAAGTGAGTTTCATAGGGCCAGACCACACCTCATTCATAATCCTCAGGGCAGGCCTATCTCAATCCCTGACACAGAGACAAAACTCAAGAAATGACTAACGGGTCTATAAAACTAAATGAAGTCAATAACCTAAACGGTTTTCAATTTTAAAAAGCAAATTTTAGGATTTTAATATTAAGCTACCAAATTATTACGTTTCTTTAATATGATTAATTTCCTTTTCATAAGATTTTAAATGAGAGTAGCCAAAAATAAAAATTTAATCAGAATTAGAACTTTTAGTAAGTCATCAATAGTTTCTGAAACAATGGTGTGATTGATTAAATATTATTATTTTTAAGCACTGAAATATTGCACTCGAAGCAAAAGGAATGTTTTGAGAGAAAGATCTCAAGACCAGATTAAAAATTTGCCTACTGGAAAAAAAAAGGACAGATACAGAAGAGACAGATACACAGAGTGAACTGATGAGAGGCGAGACATGGGTGAAGGAACTTGAGCTTTTTGATCAGTGAGATGTTGTCCTCACTGGCATAAGTAGAAAGCTATATATTTGTCAGATTTGGGAAGGGAAGACTAAAAATAGGACTTCAATAATTTAAGTATGTGAACACTTAAAGACAACTTAAGACAATATCTGATTTTCTATGTCCTTATAAAAAAAAAGAATGTTACTAAGAATAAGAGCAGAGGTGTCACCAGTAATAGGCAGTGATGGGTAAACTACAAATGTGACCAGAGCTAAGATGTAACAGGTATACATGGGGAAGGAAGTGCTTTCAAAAGAAACAGCAGGTCAGTTTTGGAGATCAGAGGTAAAGCAGTCAAAGAAATTCTAGAAGCCAAGATGAAAAAGGATGCTTACAGAAAGGGAGGGTACCCTGGCAAAGACATCAGAATGGTTCTTGAGTATATACACTGAATCACATATTGTAAACAATGAGGCAGAGTAATCTGACCAGTATAGACAACAGTAAAAATATGACCTCATTGTTAAAACACACTGCTTCCAATCAATTCCGGCACTGTTACCCAATGGAGTTCCTCATGCAGTTCAAACTTACCTCAAGTGATCCACCTCCCATCACTGTCTTAAGATGCTCTTTCACTACCTGCATAATTGGCCTAGATATTCAGAAGTGCGTATGAACGAGTTCACACCACTCTCATCTTCCATGGTCTCAGCTTCATCTGAACAAATCTGTCTTCCAACGAGTTGCTTATATCCACTGTATAACTTCATATTGCTTTACTACTTAACCAAAGCAAAGAGATTTTATTTTTAAAAATTATTTTATTACATTACATTCTCCCCTATTCTAAGAACTGCAGTTTCTATTTTTCAATACTCAATATATTGATAGCTATGGGTTTGGACGTTCTTAAGATGACATAAGACACATGTGGTCTTAAAACTGACAACTTGTAAGAGATTTCTGCTTCCCTGCATTATTGTAATGAGTTTGCAAGATGATCCCCGGAAAGACAACAGCTGTTTATGACTTCCATATCCCACTGCAACCTCAAATCTGCTTTGCTGTCTGATAGCACCTGACTCCCTTTCAGTACTAAGCATCGTCTCCCATTAAATATCTATTTCAGATTATTTGCTCTTAGATGTGTTAGCTTGTAATTTCTTAAGCTGAATCTCCTATTTCCTACGATACTTCTAAACCTTTTTGCTATCTTCTACATTGCTACTTGAAATGCTTCCCAATTTACTATCATTTCTAAAACTAGTTGACATACTTCATTTCCAATTTTAGATTTTTAATGAAAATGCAAAGAAAAACCAGATAATATATCTTCCTAAAGAGGCTGTATTATTTCATCTTAGAATGAATTTCTTAAGTAAAAGCTGTAAATCATCATGCTATGAATAAACCTGAACTGTTTACTTATTACACAAATCAAATAATCCACTAATTTTGTAACTAATTTAAACAAAAATTGATGATTTTTAGTAGCATTTATTTTTATATAACATATATAATATACTTGGATCAATTTCACTCATTCATTTTTTGAGATTAAAAATGTTTAAGTGTTTTTGTTTAAATTTCAATCTTAAATATATTTAACTTTTTAAAATTCAAGTATCTTTGATACTCCAATGACTGTAAAAATGTCATTGGCTTTGCATGTTCTCATTTATAAATGAGAGCTAAACATTGAGCATACATGGACATAAATATGGAAACGACAGACACTGTGGTCTACTGGGGGTGGGGAGAGGGAGGAAAATGTGGGCTGAAGAACCATCTACTGAGTACTATGCTCACTACCTCGGTGATAAGATCCATACCCCAAACCTCAGCATTATGCATTAGTCCCATATAACAAACTTGTACATGTACCCCTCGTATCTAAAATACAAGCTAAAATTTAATTGAAAAAAAATTAATAAACAATTTTCAAATGTCATTGGCTTTAATTAAATAAAAAGCACTTCAACTAAATATCAGTGATCCATATTTAATATTTTAAATACTATCTAATCATATTTATGATAGTTATATAAATTTTTCCCTACTAGGCTGTTTATAACTTGTTTCCTATCCTCAAAAAATTTAAAAATAATTTTTAAATTTTAATTTTAATTAAAAATTTAATTTGGCTGGGGAATTTCAGGATATTTATTTCCTTAATACTGGGATTACATAAACATAAAACTCCTGTTTTACATCATTGTTTATTTAATATCACTCTGATTTTCGCTATTTTCTTTTGAGAGTGATGGCTTAAAAACATTTAAAAAATCAAACCTAAAATTAATGTTATTCAAAGCACTTTAGATTAAACCCATTAAACCTTAAATACACATAATGTGTTTTTGACTCATAAAGCCTTTGATGAAAACAAATTCTAATCCAACCCAGGAAAGTGAAGAGTTAAGTGTGCAATTTAGGAAAGAAATACTTCAAGTCCATATACATGGTTCAGTCTTCCAGTGATGTTTACATCACTCTAAGACAGGGAATCCTGTCTCTGTCTACACTAGATTATGACCCTTGTCATCGCCTGCCCTGGAGCAGTTACATATGCATCTGCTTCTCCCACTAAGCAAGTCTCTCCTGAAGGCCAGAAGCAAACGAAACCTTTGTAATTTCCATGAGGCATCCGACAGCAATTTTCACAAAGCAGCCATACAATCAATGTCTGTTAAATTATCAGAAGAGCAAAGTTCTTGAGTTTGCCTTAACACACAAGACCGCTGAAAAATGAAAGGAAAAGTAACTACATGTATGGGGTGGGGGTAGTGGTTGTGGTGCTAAAAATGCTAGCAAGAAACCTCAAATGAAAATATTAAAATGTGTTGTGACTTAACCAGTCACTGATGTACTTAAACAAGAGTCAAGGTTTTTTTTGTTTTTGTTTTGTTTTTTTCTAAGTAACTTTTCATACTTCCCAAGTTAGAAGCTGGGGAAGCTTCATTATTATGTTTGAAAGTTCTCCGAATTAGACACACCCATATGACACAGCCAATGTAAATAATTTGTTCTGCTGGTGTTGCCACTGCTGAACAATGATGAACAGATCAACAGTACAGGAATTCCCCAAGGAAGAGTGACCTATTGTGCAAAAAATACATCGTAAAACAAGGAACTGTATTTAGGATAGGTTTCTACTTTCTGAATTCTGGCACACCCTTAGTCCCTAACTGCCTATGAATCAGTCTCCTGAAAAACCTAAAACTGGATCTTTCAAAAGCAATGCAATTCAATTCAACAAACATTTATTGAGCACCCACTGTATAAAAAAAGCACAAGAATGGAAACCCGAGGGAAAAGGGCCTGTAAAGGAGAGTGGTAAGAAGCAACGTTCAGGATAGAAGGAAAAGATACAGAAGAGAGAGGTGTATGAAATACAAAAGAGGAACTGGTCAACATTCTCAGACATCACAAGGAGGAAAACAGATTCTAGAAGAAAGGGTATCAAAATTTTTACTGAGTAAATACAAATCACTGGGATCAATACATAATAAAATGAGTGTCTTCCCATATAAAGAATGATTCTGCGTTATAAATTCTATTCCCTAAGAATAAGTTCTAGTTCTATTAATGTCACTACTAACCTCCCTACCATCCAGACTTAAGATTTCTTCTTTTCCTTCTAACAACAAATGTGATTCGTTACCAAGTCCTACACTTGCACCCACAAAATTAGGGTCATAGGCATGTAATACAGGTTGTATACTGCACAAGGATATGAAAAGGGGAGGAGCATTCAAACCAAAGACATGTCTTTAATAATTTTCCAGCAGATGGCAGTCAAGTGTCTTATTCTAATGAACATATTAGAACAATTTTCGAACAGATGGAAGTAAAATGTCTTAAAGAAGTAGCACTTTTTTTTTTTTTTTTTTTTTGAGATAGGTCTCACTTTCAACACCCAGGATGGAGTACAGTGGCACAATCACAGCTCACTGTATCCTTGACCTCCTGGGCTCTGGTGATTCTCCCAAATCAGCCCTCCCAAGTAGCTGAGACCACAGGTACATACCACCATGCTGGTTAATTTTTTGTATTTTTTTTTTGTAGAGATGGTTTTCTCATGCTGCCTGGGCTGGACTTGAATTCCTGGGCTCAAGCAATCTGCCCACCTCCACCTCCCAAAGTGCTAGGATTACAGGAGTGGGCTACCATATCCAGCTAGGGGGACCTTTTTTTTAATTCACAAAATTTACTAAGTAGGTCAGTGGCGGCCCTGCCCACAGTATTTCCTATCTATTTTCTAGCCTTCATTCTGACTGCAGCTACCACAAATCAGACTCAGATAATACCTTGCAATAGTTTCCAAACTGATCCTCTAATTTCTCCATACTTCAGTCCATCCCACAGGAATTTGAAAGAAATTCCCAAAAGTAGAGTTTTGCTAGTATAACTTTTCAAAAAATCCAGTGGCACTATGTTACACGATTTTTTTCAACCTCACATTCAAGGCCGTTCATAGCATGTCCTTAATCTTCTCTTTTAGCTAGTCTTTCACTGTTCCCAAGAGATGCCCTACTCCTAGCTGAACCTAATTACTCTGTACCTTACATATGTCCTGTCCTTCTCTGCCTTGCTGTCTTTGTTCATGTCATTTCCTCTGCCTGAAATACTCTCCAAACTCAGTCTTCCTGCCAGAATTTCTAAATTACATTCAGTAGTATATTTCAGGGAGAGATTTTGGATGACTTAACATTGTCTGTGGCAAACATCTAAAGAAAAATCCCCTCACTCTGCCTTTGGTTGGTATTCCAGTTATCTATTGGTGTATAACAAACTACTCACAACTCAACACAATGATTATTTTTATTATATCTCACAACTGTGGGTCAAAAATTAGGGCAGAGCTGAGCATTTCTTCTGTTCTGTGTAGTGATGTTAGAGGTTGCTCTAGGGTACTGGTAGTCAGGGAACAGGTGACTGGTCTGAAGGGTCCAAGATAACTTCACTCACATTTGGTAGAATGGCTTGAAAGTTGGGCTCAGCTGGGAATGTCAACCAGATCATCTATACACATGCCTCTACAGCATGATGGCCTCAAGCTGGCTGGACTTCTTAAATGGTGGCTCCAGGCTCCAACAGCAAGTGTTCCAGCAAACAAAGCAGAAGTCACATGGTCTTTGACAAATGACCCTTGTAAACCAGGGTGTCTTTTGCCATATTCTATTAACTGAGGCAGTCATGAGCTTGTCCAGATTCAAGAGGAGGGGGTGTCGACACAACTTTTCAACAGGAGAGTGTCAAAAAATATGCAGCCATGTTTTAACACTGCCTAAATTAGGGTAGAAGGGGGATAATATGGCAGACTTTCTCCCAGAAAGGTCTGAGCCACTTCTCTTACTGTTTCCTGAATATGTCACCATCTTATACCTTTTTCCCTCCTGTATCTTTACTCTGCCTGGAAATCCTCTCCATTCCTCCTTCTTTCCTACGAGCATGTCTAATTGTCATACACCTTTAAGGTCTTCATCCCGTAAGGACCAGCTTAAATGTGCCTTCCTCCAAGACTTCTTTCTAGATCCTTTCAGTCAGTTTTAATCTCTTGTTTCAGATTCCCTAGTACTTTTTTCTTCATGATAGTACTTTTCCTATTTATAATTTTACATTAATTTTCATTTATATATGAAGCAAAAAATAGAGAAAAGCAAAAAGAAAAAGAGAATGCTGTAAGCCTGTGGCCTTGTAAATTCTGTCAAGTTTAAAGAGGGCACAAAATGCTTGATGTAACTGGAACCTTATGGAACCAAGTAGAGGGCCTGAGTCCTGTGTCCAGGCTGATGTCAGATAAAGGTGACCCAGCACATGCAGACAACATACTTTAAAATATATTATATATACATTTATTCTAAATTAATAGCATTTGTAATTCCCACAGATTCCAGGAAAGATAAACAAACCTGGGGAGAAGGAAGGTTTAGTGTCTTTTGTTCTGCTTAATGATAGTTTCTAATACTACATATACTTTCATCCTCAAAAATGTTCAAAATGGAACTTTCCCATGTCAAAAGTAAAATCCATATCTTCCATAATCTACTGAAGAGATATACTAATGGGTCTGTGAAGCAATACAAACAACAAAAGGCAGTAATTCAAACTATCCAGTTTAAATACCCAAATAAGAAGTGCAACTTTGAGCTAGAAAAGATCTAGTTCAATCTTACGCTGAAAAATCTGAGGCCCACATAATGTGACTAGTCCCCAGAGAATTCATTTTCTGTATAAAAATGAACAAAACAAAACAAAACCAAAGCTGTAAAGATCTGTGAAGCAAGGTATGTACAAAAACTTTTGTGGCAGTACAGTCTCTAACAGGGTGGGGAGAGAGAGAGTGTCCATAAACGCCCACTACTTGGAGAAAGGACAATTTGTGGTATACAAAGAAACATTACACAGTGCTCACAATTAGTGAACTACAGTAACAAGTATCAACAGGTATAAATCTGATAAATGCAACACTGAAGGCAAAATTACAGAATAAAAAGAAAATGACAACACTTATATAAAATGTTTGAATAAGTAAAATGGTACTATAAATAGGTTGGAATCACACACCATATGTGGTAAAAGTATAAGAAAATGGCATGGGAATGAATGGCTACTTCAGTGAGGGCTGAAGGTGTACAGAGGCAGCTTCCACAGTATCCACTCATTATGTTTTCTTTCTAAAGCTGAATGTTAGGTATGTGGATGTTGGTTGTATTGTAATTTATAACTTTTGTAAAGCTTAATTATTGTAAAATAAAATTTAAAGATAAAAAAGATTGGTAAAAACAGCTTTTAACTTTAAGATACTCACTATAAAAATTCAGCATAAACAGAGGGAAATAAAGATTAGGCAGTCTACACAAGGAATGATTCAAGACCATTAAGATAGGCTATGTGCGAAAAAGGGAAGGCAAAGACGCCTCTAGTTCTCAAAATAAGGTAAGGAAAACAAACCAAAAATCCAACCAAGGCCAGGCATAGTAGCTCATGCCTGTAATCATAGCACTTTGGGAGGCTGAAGTAGAAAGACTGCTTGAGCCTAGGAGTTCAAGACCAGCCTGGTCGACATAGGAAGAACCCTGTCTCTAATTAAAAAACAATAATAATTAGAAAATATTTTTTTAAAAACCCAACCAAGCAAGCACATTTTTAAAATCTTAAATAAACCACATCCCAGATCCCTCCTTCAACTTCTGCATTTCTGTTTTATGAGTGCCCCCAACCCCCAAACTTCCACTCCAGATGGACCTTAAGAAGATAGGATCAAACACAATACAGAACCCTGCTGCAGGCTCCGGAATGGTGGCGGCAGTGGAACCAACAGCATAACTAAGACTTTTTGGGCATATACTATGTACCAGGCATTGATAGCTTTGACCTTTTTCTGCATTCTCTGCATTCTCTACTCAATCCACACAACATCCCTAAACGTGGGAATTGCTACCATGTTCATTTCACAGAAGCTGAAGAAATTGCCAATGCCCCACAGCTAGCAAGTGGTGGAACCAGGAGTCTAGCCAGATCCAGATAATCACCAACATCATTCTGCTTTTCTGTCTATCCAAAATGAGAATGACCAAATATCTGGAAATTTCTCTTCAAAAAAGTTACCTCCTTTACATCTGGCTCCAAAGCATGTTTAATGAGGTTAAAGTAGCTTTACTTTGGTAGCATAAGTATTTCTCCTTCTGCAACACAACGCAAAGAACTTTATAGATCCTCTCTTAGAAAACCACCCGTACTATGTTCACATGGTTGTCAAGGTTTAAAAACGAATACAAATAATAACAGAAGCAATTCCAAGGAGAATGTTTCTTTTGAGAGAGAGGATTAGATGGAAACATTCTAAAAAACGAGAAAAGGAACGCCATCTGGAATAATTTTATTTTCTCACATCTTGGATACCTCATAGTGTGAAAAAACGTAAAAATAAAGGATCAGGAAGTCCTGAAGCTGACAAGTCTCAGTATCTCAGAATCCAAGATGACACCTTGAATACATAATAAAATTGATAGTTGCTTATGAATGGATACCCTCTCTGGATTTTTCCTTTTACTAATAACTAACACATTTACATCATTTATCTGTTAATAAAAGTAGTAACTCATGTCTCAAAGAAAGGCAAAATCCCATTCATTTAAAACAAAGAAGGAGCATATTAGTTTACCACAAAACAGATCAATGTGTAGCTATTCTATCAAACTGGTACTTTCCTTTCGGGCAAGCAGGTACCACACACTGTAGCAGTGCCCAAGACTCCCAGGAAAACTCAGCAACATCAAAGCCTGAGGTCTTCAACCCTGGCTGCCCAGTAGAATCACCCAGACTTTAAGGAATTCTGAGCAAACTGTAACTGTACATATGATTGGTAAAACAGTAAAATGTCTAGCAGATTACGTAAGGGAATATTTTCTTGATCATGGGGAAGGCAAAGATTACCTGCACAACAGAAAGTGCTAACCAAAAGGGAAAGAGATTGAGAAACTTAACATTAACATTAAAAACCTTTTTATCAAGAGACATATAGTAAAAAGCAATGCATGATGTGGGAGACAACAGTGATCAGCACATTCATCAAATAACAGAGTAAGGGGCTTGGAGCTGCTGTAGCCATCCTGCCACCAGAAAGGGGTGGCTGGTCTGAAGATGAGGCTTGCACACAAAGAATAAGATCCTGGGTCATCTTTGGAACCTTAAATTAAGGTATGCCTAAAGTCAGCCCAACCCATGGACTGGTTATATGCACCAAAAGATGCCCTTTTAAGCCAGGATAAACTAGATTTTCTGTCACATTCTTCATAAATAATCACAAACAATACTCAGTTCAGACCCACTCACAGTTTAATTCTCAACTCCATGGGCACATTCATGAGCTCTTTTTGGTCAATTCACCAGGTGTAAATCCACATGTCCTCTAATCTGATTTCACGGTAACTCCAAACTGGGGTGGTTACTTGCCTGGTCTCACACATAAAAGGCTGTCTTCATTTTCCAACAAATGTCTTTACCCTTTAGGGTCCTACTCCACACTAAGCCTAGTTTTAGCATTTACTCTGCTATCACTTCACATTCCTTTCTTTCTGATTAAGTCTCCCTGATTTCTTGAGTCCCCTGCTCCCAGGGCTCAAAGCTCTAACAAACACTACTTATCACAAGCAATGTGGTTCATTTGTTTATTCATTTCATTTGTTCATCCAAAACATTTATTCAGTGATAAGTGTAAGTCCACATATTTATAACTATCACCATATCTTGTATCATAATCCCTTGAGCTTTCAAATAATCATAAAACATCTAAAATTCTATCTTCTTAAATTTTACATTTAAATAGCTCATAGGGGTCTCCCTTACATAGTGGCATTGGGATGCTAACATTACATACACACTTAGCCAGCATGTTTTTAGTAGTCATTGTTTAATTTTAAAAACGGTTTCTTAACTTGTAACCTCTCTGAATTTCTTTTAATCTTAAATTTTTCTGCAAAACTCTTCTTGACTTTTAATGCACTTAGAAACCATTTTGGAGTGTCTTTGCCAATACAAAAGCCTTTTCTTTAAGCCTGGCATAGCTGGACTGTAGTGAGTGGCATGAAGAGGAGGCAGACAGATTCTTCTCCTTTTTGCACACTGATTTTTTAAAAAGTGCCACCAGATGTGAAAGAGAAAATTTAGACTCTGAATTCTGAAATTCAATCTAGCAAGAAAGAAGCAACAAAGTCTTAATACATAATATACTTCAACTATCTGCCATAACACCATTTCCTCCTTTCAATGTGCTCTTGATTAGAGAGTGTCTGCATCATTTTTTACTCCAGTTAACAAAGTTTATATTACTTCAGTGAGTAGTACTGGGAAAGAAAAATGGGATGTCTTTAAAAGGAGCTGACAGTGGTCAAATAAATGAGACACTAAACAAGACCTTAAATTTTGTATATGGAAAGTCTCCACTTTACTAAATAACATTTCTGATGGATTTTTAAAAGAATGAAATATTTGTGTCTAATCCCCACATTACAGATTAAAAGCTGTCCACCATAGCCTGAACTGAGTAGAATAGCAGTGAAAAAACGGATCAAGGCAGGCATTCGATGTGGACTGCAGACTTGGAATTTGATTTTGAGATAGATTTGAAGCCACTAGAGGGTTGTGAACAAAGAAGTGACATGATCTCATACTTAAATTAAAAAGAATCACTCCAGCAGCTGTATGAAAAGACTATAAAAAAGAAGAGAATATTATACAGCTAATAACTCAATGAAATAAATCTGCAAGTTATTGTGGAAAGATGTGCAAATCATACAGTTAAGTTGGAAAGCTAAGATGCAGAGTAAGATCCTGTTTATGGATTAAAAAAATGTATATACACAGACACACCACATGTACACACACACACACCCAACCAGTGATGTCCTTTGGATTTCAGAAAATTTAGAGCAGAAGAAAATAAATCCTCATACCCAAGTTGTTTTAAGCATATTTAGAAGTTTTCAAATAATGGAATTATTATTTTAAATGTAAACTGAATTAAAATTAAACTTTAATGAAATGAAAATTTAAAATCAGTACATTTGTTACATTTCAAGTTCCCATAGCTACATGTGGCTGGTTAGTGTACACCTTACTGAATGAAGCAGATCTAAACAATTGTAAAACATACATAAGAGGCCGGGAGCGGTGGCTCACACCTGTAATCCCAGCACTTTGGGAGGCCGAGGCGGGCAGATCACGAGGTCAAGAGATCGAGACCATCCTGAACAACATGGTGAAACCCTGTCTCTACTAAAAAATACAAAAATTAGCTGGGCGTGGTGGTGCGCGCCTGAGGTCCCAGCTACTCGGGAGGCTGAGGCAGGAGAATTGCTTGAATCCAGGAGGCAGAAATTGCAGTGAGCCGATATTGTGCCACTGCACTCCAGCCTGGAGCCTGGCGCCTGGCGACAGAGTGAGACTCTGCCTCAAAAAAAAAAAAAAACAAAAAAAAAACAAACAAATAAAAAACATACATAAGAAAAGCCACCCATCTGATGAGGAATTAATAACCAGAATATATAAGGAGCTCAAACAACTCTACAGGGAAAAAACTAGTAATCTGACTTAAAAATGGGCAAACAATTTGGTTAGATATTTCTCAAAAGAAGACATGCAAATGGCAAACAGGCACATAAAAAAGTGTTCAACATCACTGATCGTCAGAGAAATGCAAACAAAAATTACAATGAGATATGATGTCACCTGAGTTAAAATGGCTCATATTCACAAGACAGGCAATAACAAATGCAGGAGAGGATGTGGAGAAAAGGGAACCCCTGTCCACCGGTGTTTTTTGTATTTATATGAGATAGAGTCTCGCTCTTGTCGCCCAGGCTGGAGTGCAATGGCAAGATCTTGGCTCACTGCAACCTCCGCCTCCTGGGTTCACGAAATTCTCCTGCCTCAGCCTCCCCAGTAGCTGGGATTTCAGGCACCCACCACCACATCTGGCTAATTTTTTGTATTTTTAGTAGTGACAAGGTCTCACCATGTAAGTCATGCCGGTCTTGAACATCTGACCTCAGGTGATTCACCCACCTTGGCCTCCCAAAGTGCTGGGATTACAGGCAAGAGCCACTGCACCTGGCCCATACACTGTTGATGGGAATGTGAATTAGTACAACCACTATGGAGAACCGTTTGCAGGTTCCTCAAAACATTAAAAACAGAGCTATCATATGGTGTAGAGCTATCATATGATTGCTATGATGTAGCAATCTGACTGGTGGGTATATCCCCAAAAGAAAGAAAATCAGGATACTGAAGAGATAACTGCACTTCCATGTTTGTTACAGCACTCTTCACAAGGGCCAAGATTTGGAAGCAACCTAAGCACCCATCAACAGATGAATGGATAAAGAACATGTGGCATTAATACACCATGAAGTACGATTCAGCCATAAAAAAGGATAAGATCTAGTTGTTTGTCACAACATGGAACTGGAAGTCATTATGTTAAGTGAAATAAGCCAGGCACAGAACGACAAACATTGCATGCTCTCACTTATTTC
Organism: Cacajao melanocephalus; assembly: GCA_963573385.1. Lineage (NCBI taxonomy): Eukaryota > Metazoa > Chordata > Mammalia > Primates > Pitheciidae > Cacajao > Cacajao melanocephalus. Next base: position 45,789 of record CAUYLG010055126.1, on the reverse strand, counting down.
TGGGATCTCAAAATCAAAACAATTGAACTTATGGAAATAGAGAGTGGAAGAATGGTTACCAGAGGCAAGAGAGTAGTGGAGAGTTGGGGGACTGATGAAGATGGTTAATGGGTACCAAAAATAACAGAATGAATATGACCAAGTATTTGACAGTACAACAGAGTGACTACAGTGAACAATAATTTAATTGTAAATTTTAAAATAACTAAAAGAGTAGAAGTGAATTGTTTGAAACATAAAGGATAAATGCTTGAGGGGATGGATACTCCATTTTCCATGATGTGATTTTTATGCAATGTATGCCTGTATCAAAACATCTAATGTACTCCAGAAATATATACACCTACTATGTACCCATAAAAATCAAAATAAATAAATAAATAGATGATGTTACAACAATTTTTAAAAATACATAAGGAAGGTTAAGTTTTTCTTCTTGGGCTTACAAATGAGGGTGGAGGAGGGGTCTTTTACTTTTCACTTTATGCCTTCTGGAATACGTATGCTACATAATAAACATATTTTTTCATGTTTAAAGAATTAACTACAGACAAGAGTGGATCCAGACTGTAAGGTATCTGAACCTTATGCAACTTTTTAAGACCTTTTAAAGAAAAAGAATACAAAATTATGAATATAAAATTAGATAAGAAAGTGGAAGTATATTTAGAACAGAAAAATTACAAATTTTAAATAGCTGAAAATAAACATCAAATTCAGAAAAATACCATCCTATTTTTATTAATCTGACAAACCTCTATAACTGCTTTTTTCTAAAGTTTCTGATTATGCATATTTTGACAAATGACAATTTCATAATATAATTTTCCACATATAAAATTAAAAAATAATTTGGTGTCTCTTCTTATTATGCTATAAAAAGAATTTTTAGAAATATGTGTTGATGAAAGCTTCTTTTCACTTCACAACTCATGTCAGGTTAATTTTTAGGATCATTGTAAAATTTGAGAAAACTTTCATAAAACTTTTTTTTATTTATGAGCTGCAAAATTTCAGGCTATTTCAAAGTTTCTTATGTGGCAACTCATCCATATACTCTTTGAATTGAAGATACTCATTAATTATAAAGCTCATTATAGTTACATATTATGACATTTTATGTTGTCTTTCTCTATATGTATTCTGTGGTTAAATCAAGAAGAAACATAAATGTTTCTCCAATGTATTCATATGACTTGCTCTTTTTTATTAACTAGGTTTTCAAACAGTCTATCAAGCCTATTTATTACCTCTATTAGAAAGTTTTCTTTTCAATGAATTACTGCTTTTGTTATAATTTTTACAACATACGTTTTGATATCAAATAATTCTACTTATTTCATCATTCATCTTTGTTGCTTTAGTTTTATGTTCCATTATCTAAATTATCCCAGTTCTTTAATAAATAAACACAAAAATGACAACATAATTACCCCTATGTGCCTAAATTAGGAATCTATAATTTCTCACTTGTCTTATTGAAATGTTTCAAAATATCTTTCAAACTATAGCTTAAAGTTGTGTATTCTCAACTCAATTTCCCTTTAGCCAGATCTGATAAATAAATACCTGTGATCATTCCAAAGCAATCCCATGTGAGGAACTGTGATAGAAGGACAGTCAGAGTAGAAAAGAGATAGCAGTCTTAACTAACTGTGCTTAAATACCTTTAAATTCTTCAAATTTTGCAAAACCATATGGTCATGGGAACACATTGCTAGAGGTCCTCGCAGAGCCGTGGAAGGGGTCTGTGCAAGTCAGAGGTCCTGAAACCTAAATCCCAGTAAATTAGCGCCAGGTAAATTTGCCTCTGATTACAGGTAAACAGAGCAGTTAGAAGATGCAACTAAAGCCAAAGGTCCTTGGCTCAAGCCCAGGAGGAGCTGAGTGTTTGTCCTAACCTATCCCTCCACCCCCATATATAATATTCAATTTCAGAACGACATATCTTTACAGAAAGTGTTAGTACAAAGGCTAATTTACTTTCCCTGACTTTTCCACATTGCAAAGCTAGAACTGCTTAAACTCCATTTTTGCCAAAATTGAAAATTACACAAGTTGAAATCTTAATTAGCCAAAAATCTCTAACTTATCAGAAATTTCTTCAGTTTCAGTTTCACCAATCCATTGTTTTGACTGGCACATCTAGTCTTTCTCTCTCTACAAGTCTGGAAACTTCAGCCCTATTTTAACATACAAACTAAACTTTTCATGTGCCCCACGCATTCATTAAAATTATCTCTCATTTAAAAAATATAGGCTAAAATCATGATACATATAATGGGGGAGAGAAATATTCATCCACAGAGCTCAATACTGTACTTCGTAAGCTGAAGTAATGTTAACTAGTGGTATAACACAGGAAACAATAATGACGGCATTACGTTCGCACTGCTCAGCTATATACACAAAGGGAAGCCTGCATAATATCAAATGGATAAATAAAGTAGAAGTCTCAGCTGGCTTTTAATACAGTTAAAGCTGGTTTTCAGTTTCTCTCTACAATTTATCTTGCACTTTTAATAAAGAGAATTTCAAGGTATTATGGGGGTCATTACTTCTTATTAAATATTTTATTGACACTATTAGCTATCTCTATTTACCCTTTCCTACTTTTAAATCCAGCAATAGGATCAGAACAATTATTACTTTCAACAAATTCTGAAATATCTGAAAAATGTCTACAGTTAAGAGCACTCTGGAACCAAACTGACTGGGTTTATATCTCAACTCCGCCATATTCTAGCTGTATGATTTTGAGTGAGTCACTTAACCTCTCTGTGCCTCAGTTATCTTATTTGTAAAATGGGTATAAAATAATGCCTACCTCATAGGTATACTGGTGAGGATTAAATGAATTTATGTTTTTTACTACTTAGAATAGTGCCTTACACACAGCAGTGCTAAATACATGTTTGTTAAACACAAGAAAAATATGTAACCATGTGTAATATAAAATAGGCAGTCATTAAATAAGCTATAATCAAGAAATCAGGTAGTTATTCTAATTTGAGTAGAGTTTCGCTATTTTCCACCAAGTATTGTACATTTCAAACTGGAAGATAATTAATTCAAATTTAAAAGCATGAACACATTTCTGAGCCAAATAAACAATCTGTACATTTTCAATACCATATCTATCTCTGATCATGAGGAAGTCAAAGACTGACAAGCAGCTTGGTTTAATAGACTCTAGCTGGGCAGCTTTAAAGAAGTTACTTAACTTTTTAAAAACTCCATTTCCACATTTGGGCAAATGGTATAAATACTACCTAAACTTCTTAAGATATGAGTTAAAATTACATTATATAAGACATATATAAAAAGCTAGTATGTGGTAGAAGATACTTAAAAAATAGAAGTTATTATAATTGCAATTGACCATAATTCTACTTTGTTAATATTCTTCATTATATATGACACCTTACATTATAGACCACTGCCTCTTACCATTCTAGCAGTATAATTAAGAATATTTATCTTCCCTATTCACTTTTGTTAAGACTGTCAAACATAATCAATGTCTGACCTTGTCTTGGACTGAGACTGAATAACATTGGTGAAAGAGATCCTTCATGGATATTTACGAATGCAAATGTGACACATAAGGTCCTTTCATTAACAGTTACTTACATTATTAAAAGTTTTACAGAACTTAGATAAACTATCTTGGAAAATAAGAATCTTATCTTAGATGTTTTCTGTGTAATAAATATTTCAATTTATAGCACTTTTTATGAGAACATACAAAAATCTCAATATATGCTATTTTATAAATCTTTTCCTCATACCTACATATTAGATCACAGCAAATATCAATGCCCAGTTTTATTTTAGAAAAATATGAGAGTAAAGATTTATGACTTGCCCTCCTAAGCATGCCAAGAGGGGAATTCACATAATTTCTCACTTTTCTGAAGGAAGCCTTTGCCACCAGTACTGAGAACCCTATAAAATTAAGTACTGGAAGCTAAAATTGCTAAATATTCTATAAGCCATGAAAAAAATGCCTACCCACTCCCATTCCTGGAAAATGCATTAACTAATGTCCCCCAAATATTTTTTCTTGGATTAGGTGGAAACAGTTCAAACCTAGAGAAGACACATAGCTTTCACATGGAATGTTGGCTATTAAAGTGTGCGCTGCCGGAAAGTAATTAAACCACACTGTATCCTCACTTACGTGAGATTATGAAAACCTAGAAAAGACTCCTTCAAGGAAAAAGCGTCAAAACCATTTAAATTAATTTAACACTTCAAATTTCATTATATTTATTGTGGAATTGTTGCAATTATTTTAACATTAAAAATAAGTAACTGATAAATTGAATTTCTTTTAGAATCCACACAAATTTTTCCTCAAATCTGTTGTAAAACCCAATACCAAGTATGGAAAGATCATGCTAAAACTTTTTAAAACACTATCAAGGGAAATTAAAAAAAAAAAAAAACACAGAAATCAATGCAATGCAATAACACCGATCTGGGTAAAGAAGAGCCCAGAGTAAAAGAAAATCATGTGTAATAGGATATCTCTAGCACAGCAAGAAAAGAAGGATGAGAGAATTAGGAGTGTAAGAAGTTTGGCAGTTTTCCAAGCTGATGGAGCTAAATCCTAAAGTATCCTTCTGATAAATATAACATTCTTTTCCTCAAATTTTTGCTTCTAAAAATAAAAGAAATTTTAAAATTTTTATATATACAAAATATATACACATATACTTACATGTATAAATGTACCACTAACCCCCAAAGAACAACACGATAGATCGTATTTTAAAAGCAATTAAAAGGTAATAGATGGGAATTTGGTAAATGTGTAAATTAGCATTATGATTATATTGTTAATATTAATGTATCACCACAGGAAAATATTGATAACCTTGCTGTAAATGTAAATCTAAGTCAAAAATAAGTCCTTCCTCACTCGCTCCCCTTAAAAAATTACAGCAGCTCTAACAATAAGACTGTTGATTAATTTATATTCCAATCTGGGAATAGTTAACTAGTTCTGTGGTAGTAGCAGATTTCAAAATATCATTGTTAGTCTATCACATTTCTATAAATCTTTATTTTATAAATGCATATTGAATTTATATGTTATAATCCATGGAATATAATTTGGTTTAAGAAATTATTATATTATTATAATTTTATTATATAAAGAATTATATGATAAAAAGTAAATAATAAATAAAACATATAACTTTATAAAATAGAACATATAACATATATCAGAAAACATATACTTACTATGCATTGTTTTCCTACTTTTTTGGTTTAGGAATGGCACATTATGTAATAATTTAATGATTTAGATTGAATTTCTATACCTTCTTCCCAAAACACAGGCAAACCTTTCTTTTCCTTTAAGTAAAATTATTTGTTAAACTGAAAATAATGAAGACTAAACGGAGAAATAGGGCAACTTAACAAGTAACAGTGAAGATTTCTCATTTCCTGAAATCTTGACCTAGTGGGCTCAGTGTTAGAGATGAAAGGATCAAAAACCTCCATCTCTGATCTGTTTTGAGTTACTTCTCTGGCAGCCTTCTTGGCAGTTTCAATTGCTTAAAAGGTTTATTATTTCTTGGAAAAAATATATTTCATAATTACAAAGCGTCATGATAACCTAAGATTTGATGCTTCTGACTGGTGCTGTTATAGAAAGAGAGCCATCCTCTACTAACCTGTGACCTTGACCAAATCACTGCGAATCTCTGAGCCTTGGTTTTCTTCATCCGTGAACCAAGATGAAAACATTTGCCCTGCCTTGTTCTAGGGATTTCTGAAAGGATCAAATAAAGTAGCATGTATTAAATGCTCTATGATGTAGCAAGTGTTAAACAAATGAGGTGCCATTAATAGTTGCAATAGTACTGATTAATTAAGTTAAATATATTTAACTATAGTGGGGCCTTTTGAAACTCTCTGTTTAAACAATTTCTGCTCTCCTGTAGCAACTCCAAAACAATACTAGGATTTCCTTCCCTATAATTTTGGAAAAAGTCTTCATGGCCTAATGGCTAAAGTATCCCATTACTATTTCTCACCACGCACCTAAAGGCAACTTCGCCTACCTAACATAAAACATCATTTCTAATTAGAGATATGAAGTATCTAAAATAAACATGGCAGTAACTTCCAGTAACAATCACACACACACACACACACACACACACACACACATTCCACTTAAACGGAATATAATCGTTTTTTAAAATGTCTTAAATCTATAGGGTCTGAAGACCTGAAGATAGCAGTAAGAAAGAGGATTATATGTGTAAACTGTACCAAAGCCAATAATAAGACATTCTCAAGTTGTGTTTGAAATTCTTTCAACAAGGTGGCTTTTTTAGCGAATTAAGACAAAGGTGTGAAACATTTGAGGGACAGGGCATTTGACTGGCATTCTGCCATGTTCTGCACCAGATAATTTCAGTTGCTGCTATTTGTCTCATATGTTTTTTATTCCTCCTCTAGGGAAGTCAAAGCCTTTTCACTTGCAGGCAAATTTTACTGTAGCTCTGGTAACTACTTTACAAGGTGATAAGCATTCACAAGAGGCTTTTATTAGGCCAGTAGCTAAGGCAAAAACTACATGCACATATTTAAGCAACATGTGTGAAATGAAAGACTTTAAACATATATGAGATCCAAGTTAGCACACTAAAACTGCTTATCTAATGAAAAAGGCTGGAGATATGAGGAAGGAGCATTTTAAATAGTATAAAATGCAATTATAAAATTGTATATTTTCTGTGCTTTCAACTCAACATATCAGCTTGTTTAATTAACTGTATCAGTTCCTGCATTTGCTAACCCATTGCTCTGATTTTGCCCATTTGCCCAAAGTGTCTCCCTCTATCGTTTTCCCAAATGATTTTGCAGTTAGAACAGTACACTGTGCTTTTATCATGTTTGTTCTACTTGGCTCCACACATAGTATGCCAAAGAAGTAAACAGTGCAAACTCTATGGTACATGCAAACTATGAGAGCAGCTCAACATTCAAATATGAGAATATTAACTAAGACAAAAGGTTTAAGAGTGCTATGCTAATTGGAAAGGGAAAAAAGACCACCAGAAAGGCACCAGTCAATTAGCTGGTGTAGTGGCACAACGCCTGTAGTCCTAGTTACTTGGGAGGCTAAGGTGGGAGCATCTCTTGAGCCCAGAAGTTTGAGGTTGCAATGAGCCATGAGAAGGTAGGTCTCGGTCCCAGACAGACCTGGATAAAGAAAGAGAAAAGAAACAGCCCAGGAAACAGCAAGAATAAGGACCCAATGAAAGCTTCCAGGGCCCAGAGAGATTGAGCAAAGAGCTCCAATGAGGGGCAATGGAAAGAAAATGTGGGGAAACAGACCATTTGTCATTTTACTATACTACTTTTTACAGACCATGAAGTAAAATATACTTAGTGATATTCGAGTCTCCATGACCTGCAAGTTGATATCATAAACCTAATGAAGTAAACTCTTCTTGGTTTATAAAGACACAGTGATTTTCCTGACAACTCAACTTTTCCTGACCTGTTTGCTAGACTATAAGCATACTGAGAATAAAGTTGATCACAGTGTCTAGTACATTAGCAGGTACCAAAATAAATTCTTCCTGAATTCTACAGCACAGAGAGAAGGGGTAAGAAATGGACTTGGCTAGCAGAGACCTTTCTCAGTTTATCACTGATAGGTACACCATATAAGGAGTTCAAAGTTTCTGAAAATAAAGTCATGATGCAATTAGAAATCAGAGAGAAGCAGCAGTAGAATCTCAAAAACAAAGTACAGTTGACCCTTGAACGACACGGTTTGAACTGCAGGAGTCCACTATACATGTATTTCCTTCCCCCTCTGCCACTCCTGAGACAGCAAGACCAACCTCTCCTCTTCCTCCTCTTCTTCAGCCTACTCAAGGTGTAGATGATAAGGATGAAGACTTTTATGATAATCCACTTCCACTTAATGAATAGTAAGTATATTTCCTCTTCCTTATGTTTTTCTTAATAACATCTTTTTTTCTCTAGCTTACTTTATTGTAAGAATACAGTATATAAAACACATTCCATACAAAGTATGTGTTAATAGACTGTTTATATTATCAGTAAGACTTGCAGTCAACAGTAGGCTATTAGTAATTTAAGTTTTGGGGAAGTCAAAACTTACACACAGATTTTCAACTGTGCACAGGGGTCAGTGACCCTAATTCCCAAGTTGTTCAAGGGTCAATTTTATTACGAAAAGACAACCTACAGAATGGGAAAAAATATTTGCAAATCATATATATCTGGTACAAGGCTTGTATCTAGACTATATAAAGAACTCTTACAATTCAATAATAAAAAGACAAATAATATGACTTGAAAATAAGCAAAATATCTGAATAGACATTTATCCAGTGAAAAGATATAAATGGCCAATAAGCACATTTATCCAGCGAAAAGATATAAATGGCCAATAAGCTCATGACAGTACACTCAACATCATTAGCCTTCAGGTAAATGCAAATGAAAACTCCAATGAGATACTACATCACACTCACTAGGATGACCATAATTTAAAAAAAAAAAAAAAAAAAAAAACAGTAACAATTAGTGTTCACCAGGACATAGAGAAATGAGAACCCTTGTACACAGCTGGTAGGACTGTGAAATGGAGCAAATCCCTTAGAAAAACTGTCTGGCCATTTCTCGAATGGTTAAACATAGGACTGCCATGTAACCTAGCAATTCCACTCCTAGGTATACACTCAATGAAATGAAAACACATGTCTACACAAAAGCCTGTACACAAATGTTCATAGCAGCATTATTCGTAATATGCAAAAAGCAAAAACAACCTAAATGTCCATCAACTGATGAATAGTAAATAAAATGTGGGACAGCCATACAATGCAATATTATTTAGCAATAAAAATGAATGAAGTAATGATACCTGCTCCAACATAGAGAGATCTTGAAAACATAAAAGAAGCCAGTCACAAAAACTTACTATTTTAAAATTTCATTTATATGAAATACCCAGAATAGGGAAATCTATAGAGATAGAAAGTAGATTCATGAGTGACTAGGGCAAGGGGAAGGAAGATTTAGGGGTAATAGTGAGTAACTGCTAATGGATACAGAGGTTTCTTTTAGGATAATGAAAATGTTCTAAAATTAAGGTAATGGTTGTACAATTGTGTGAATATATTAAAAGCCACTGAATTGTAAACTTTAGGTTAATGTTATGGTATATGAATTATACCTCAATAAAGAATTTATTTTAAAAATAGTTTCTCCGGGGTGATGAAAAAGCTTTAGAAACAGACAGTGGTGATGGTTTCATAACATATAAATATAATTAACACAACTAAATTGGACACTTAAAACTTGTTAAAATGGAAATTTGTTATATATATTTTAACACAATTTTTAAAATAAAAACATGCAGAATGGAAAATATATATGTATAATATACACATATATGTATATTAGCTGACTTTCCCCTGCTTTAATAATAAATAGATTCTTTCTCCAATAGACTCACTTTGTCCAGAGTAGGAAAATCTCACATCTAAAATGCTTTATAAGCCTAAAAATACATAAGGGAAAAGTATTAATATGACTTTGGAAATTTTATTGAAATAATCAGTAAAACAAAAATATCTGTAAAAGATATCAAAACATTTTTAAACACTACTGAACATTCTGTTTTCAATGTTATAATTTACAAATTTCACAACTGTAGTTCTTAAACCTGCCTTAACAGTGTTTTTGACAAATGACATTTGTTAACTGTTTTGCTATTTCATGTTGTGAGGAAATTAACTGACTGTTACAATTCAGGTTTTAACAAATTGCATTTCTAGTATCCTTTGCTAATTATGCTGTGCTTAGATTTTGCATAACAATTCACACTACATTTAATCTCCTACTTTAATTTTAAAGCAACTTATTTGTAAGTATGTAAATATATACAAATTTCATCCTGCACCACCAGACCTAATCGGATTGTGTTGTTTCTAAACCAATTTTAGACACATACTTACACAGAAATTCACACTGATGTGAATAAACTAAAAGTAACATTTAAATATACACCACCTTCTTCAAGTTTCAACAGGAATGTAAATACGTATATACACATAGATACACAAACAAATACATATATATATATATATACACATATATACACAAACAAAAACAACCTAGTGCATGAAATATAAAATGCATATGCTTTACAATAAATATTTCCATACAAATCTTTTCTAATACACTGAAAATTATTACCTTAAAATGATTATATTTTGAACATATAGCACTTTGAAGGGCTTAAAGTCAGTCTATTATAACAGAAAGAATAGTAAATATTCTACTATTTTATATAAAATAAAGCATCAATATCAGAAACTGGAAAAATTAAAATGTCAAGCTGATTTTAGAGAAATACAGAATTTCAAATCTTTGATTATTCATATTTCTTTTATTTTTAATTGACAATCATAAAAAATCACTTGAAAATTATGGTTCTTTTAGGCTCATTACTAAACAGAATTAACACTTCTAAGAAACTGTCCAGACCCTTTTCACAAGATGGTGCCCAAAGCAAAGAAGAAAGCTCCTGCCCCTCCTACAGCCGAAACCAAAGTGAAGGCTTTGAAGGCCAAGACAACGTTAAAAGGTGTTCACACCTACAAAAAAGAAAATCTGCATGTCACCCACGCAGCCCAAGACACTGCGATTCCAGAGGCAGCCCAAATATTGTTGGAAGAGCGCCCCCAGGAGAAACAAGCTTAACCACTATACTATCATCAAGTTTCCGCTGACCACTGAGTCTGCCATGAAGAAGATAGAAGACAACAATACACTTGCGTTCACTGTGTTTGTTAAAGCCAACAAGCACCTGATCAAACAGGTGTGAAGAAGCTCTGTGACACTGATGTGGCCAAGGTCAGCACCCTGATTCGGCCTGATGTAGAAAAGAAGGCATATATTCAACTGGCTCCTGATTATGATGCTTTGGATGTTGCCAAAAAAACTGAGATCATCTAAACTAAGTCCAGCTGGCCAATTCTAAATATATGTATATCTTTTCACCAGAAAAAAAAGAAAGAAATTGTCCCTAATGAAAGTCACCACCATCTCTCACCTGGGTTATTTTTGCCTTAGGGTACTTCCTACCCATTCTCCCTTCCAACTACCAGTGAGGTCTTTAAAAAAAACTCAAACATATACTCTGCTTAAAAATCTTTCAATACTTTCCCATTGCACTTTAAAACAAGATTCAAACTACTAAGCCCTGTATGTTCTGACCTCTTCATTCCTCGCATCTTCATCCCATGTGTTTTGCTCCCCTCTCTACTTTGTGGTATTAGTCTTCTTTCAGTTCTTCTTATAATCCCAAATCGTTACTGCCTCAGGGCTTTTTTTGCACATGCTAGGTCCTCCGCTTGGAACACCTTCCTCCACTCCTTATTTAGATAACTCTGACTCATTCTTCAAGTTTTAGCTCAAATATCACTTCCTTTGAGTGGCCTCCCTAACCTGCCATATTAAATTAGCTCTCTTTTGTAATCCTTTTATAGCATCCTTTTCTTTCCTTCATATCACTCACTGCTGTATATAAGTAAGTATGTATGCAGGTGTATATGTATATGTATATATGTGTGCATGTATACATGTATGCATAGGTATGTGCATGTGTGTGTGTTCGTGTTGTTTGTTAACTGCTTTGATATTTCACGTTGTGAGGAACTTGACTTTTACAATTAAGGTTTTCAAAATTGCATTTCTACTATCCTTTGCTAATTATGCTGTGCTTAGATTATATATATAACATATGGTTTATATACTTTTATTTATATTTTATATTAATATATTATATATTATATATATTAAAATATACATCTTATTTTTATATATTATATATTTTATAACATAAAATATATATAATCTAAGCACAGCATAAGTTACAAAAAATAGTAGAAATACAATTTATATATAACATATATTTTATATATAATATACAAATATAAATATTTATAACATTATAAATATAAAACATTTTATAATCTGTACATTATATATATTATATAAAATGTCTGGCTTTCCACTAGGTAGTAAAATTAGCAAAGACAGAAATCATGTCTGCCTTGGTCATTACTACACAGCCAACACTGCATAATATTTTGTGCAGAATGGACACTTTTTAAAAATTTGCTGAACTAATTAGTGAAAAGTTCCATTTTCTACTGATAACACATCCCCAGGCTCTGTAAGCCACCATTGTAAAACTATTTCTTTTTTATCTTTCGAGATACGAAATATTTAAACAGGAAAGAGTTCAAGTATAAACATATTTTTATGTTCAAACATGAACAAGTAAATGTTACACAGAAAGAAGTCAATACTATGTAAACCTTCAAAATATCAACAAGCATTTACTAAACATCTATTATGTACCAAGCTCTGTGCTATACAATGGAACTGTCTCACATCAGTATTCATTTAAAAGTAGTATTTACGAAAATTTTTCAGAGGCAGTTGGTAAGAAATATTTTTAACACTATAACTATAAAATGATTGATTTTATTACATTCAAAATAAAAATATTTTATTTAGTAGTAAAAACAACTTTACTTTGTCATTTTACAAAGGTGTTCTATTTTTAGTAAGCTGATTTAAAGCCTTTTACTTAGGGCCTGACACGGTGGCTCATGCCTGTAATCCCAGCACTTTGGGAGGCTGAGGCAGTGGATCACCTGAGGTCAGGAGTTTGAAACGAGCCTGACCAACATGGTGAAACCCTGTCTGTACTAAAAATATAAAAATTAGCCAGGCATGGTGGTGCATGCCTGTAATCCCAGCTACTCAGGAGGCTGAGGCAGGAGAATCACTTGAACCCAGGAGGCAGAGGTTGCAGTGAGCCAAGATCACACCATTACACACCAGCCTGGGTGACAGAGTGAGACTCTGTCTCCCAAAAAAAAAAAAAAAAAAAACGCCTTTTACTTAATAGTCAACTTTCACAAGGATGAAGAAATGCAGGTTTTTCTCTGCTCTTATCATACTAATTGTAGTTAACTTAAAAGTCTAAAGTTTCCCCTCCCACGGCAGCATGGGAGCTCTCTCTACTTCTCTTTCTTTCTCTTTCTCTGCCTAATAAATCGCTCTCTGCTAAAAAAAAATAAAAAGTAAAAAAATTTTTAAAAAGCCTAAAGTTGTTTTCAGCAAGCCAGTGGTTTAAGTTTGTCTAAGTTATTGTTGGTTCAAAAGCAGAGAGGACCTCAACTGTCATTCTAATCATGTTTCAATTTATTACATTACAGTCTTTTTTTAAGACTATTTTCCCCTTGCTCTTTAAAGGAATCCAAAGTTCTCCTAGTAAGTTGAGCACCTAGAGAAACTTAATTAAGAGCTATTCCCTGAATTACTGCCACATCATACAAAATAGAAGCTTTATAACTCGAAGAAGTTAATGTAACTACACAGCTGCTCGCTGCCATGCTATTAGCTAAGTTAATGGTTTTGTCAAATGAATGGAATGGAAAACAAAAAAAAAAAAAGTCTAAAAGTCAGGCTTTGAAGAATTTAAAGAAAAAATGATTTCCAATTTTAACATTAACTGAAAAAAACTTTAAACTTATTTCCACAAGTATAGACATGAATTCTCACAATACATCCTTGGAGGTGATTGCAAACATTATATAGGTTTGGACCCAAATATTGGAATTCTTTACTCATTAAAATTTGCAATTGATAAAATAGATTTTGGTTAAAAGAGAAAGGGAGAAAGGAAGAAACAAAGAAAAGCCGGTTTTCAAACTGTCTTCAATCCTGGTAGCTACATGTCAAGATGTAAACAGATGCTGGATAAGGTCCAAAGAAACTAAGATGACCATAGAATAATGGATTGCTGTATATGGTAGATTATAACCAAGGGTTATGACTTCTCAGTATGGAAAGGGCAATGCAAAAGGCAGATTAAAACAGTATATAGAACAAAAGCAATACCAGCTTATACTTGAAATAATTTATGACAAAGAAAATAATGTTTTAAGAAGTTGATAGAAAACTTGTCCATCTTACCATAAACAGTAGCATAAAGCTAAAATTATAACAGTTTGAAGAAGGATTTAGGTGTTTTTTAAGGATTTACAGATAAAGTAATCTTGCAACTCCATCTGGGAGGGGAGAGAGAACAGATAACTTTTTTTAAGGTTATCGCAAAGGACAGACATGAATTCTCACAATACATCCTTGAAGGTGTTTGTAAATATTATATAGGTTTGGACCCAAATACTGAAATTCTTTACTCTTTTTAAACTTTGTGTTTGATAAATTAGATTTTGGTTAAAAGGGAAAGGGAGAAAGGAAGAAACAAAGAAAGAAAAGCCAGTTTTCAAATGAAAATGATAGCCTGCTGCTCAGAATTTCAAATCCGTCTCCTCTTGTGCCTTGAAAGTAGTAGCAAACCAGGGTTTCGAGAACTTTTAACAATAATGCTTCTATCTGAAGGAGAAAAAGGGTTCACTGTACAGCAATTAGATGCTTAACAGTCTTGACTTATTTAAGTTGCCTTCCTATTTTCCCCATTGACACAGGTAGCAAGGATGCTGACTCAGATTTCTCATCAGGCCTGCCTGGTTAATCTTCCTGTACTCTCCTTTGTATAGACAAATAAGCAGAATCTGAATGTCCTCACAAGTTTCTCTAACTACTTAATAGCAAGCTGAGCCATTTCTTCTACTCTTCATGAATTTGTCATCATTCCAAACTGAAAAATCAAAGATCTCATAATTTCTCTGCAAAAAATAACTCAGTCTAAACTTACATTTTCCATTTTTAACATAATATCAGGAAATATTAAGTGCTTTTTGACCTTAATATAAATATCCAGATTTTTTAAAGTTTTTGCTTGATTGATTTGCTATGTCACTAGAAACATCAAACAATTTCCTTGAGAAAAATAGATCTTGAAGAATCTATTTTAAGTTTGAAAAATATTTCTATTTTAGACAGCAAAGGTCAAACCTCATTGCACAAGAGCAAATAATCAATTACCTCAAAAAACAAACAAACACTTGTTAAGCTTGCTACCGAAACAAAACAAAACTATTTTATTTTGTGGAGTGTACCATGAAAAGGGCAGGTGTTAGTAATGGAGAAAAATGCCAAATCTCACCTAAGACTACAGCAACTTGTTGAAAATATGATAAATTTCACAGAGACCGGGCAAAGTAAGTGAGATATAAAACTGAGTGTATGATTAAACCTCAAATGCCTGCTGATGCAGCAGTTCATTACTAAGTATTTACATGCCCACATTTGTGGTCTGTCGACTTAAAATTTTTATTTAACAAACTATGCTAATTTCCTACTTTAAAAATACATTAATTTAAGCTACTTAAAGTATACTTATGTAACAATTAAGTGACACTTAAAATGCTTTAAGTTTATCATTTGTTGTCCAGATTTTGTGCCCAAATAATGGTGCTGAAAAGTAAAAATAATTTCTCGTCCTTTTTCCTGAAATTTCTCCCAGTTCTTTCAAGAATCCCAATAGGATTTCATTCCCTGTGCCCAGCCTCCTTTCTATTCCCTCTTCCACCTACGTCTCAGCTGGAAGCTTAGACCATTCACCCTACAGCCAATGGTTCCACCTTCTTCAGCTATCATCTAAATTCCTAATGTAGCCATGACAAGGCATCTGCACATGGCAGCTGTAAAAGAAACACTGGCATTTTATTGATGAGAAGAAAAGTAGTGCCATTTTTTGAGCATTGGTACCCTCCCAGGGAGCACGACAGCTGGCAACTCTGTCCTACAGAAAATTGGAAAGCAAGAGAAACATATATAGAAATGCCTACATATGACATCATTAGGTAGCCATAGCCCTAAAAGTATCCCAGAAAAAGGGCAAATTAACGGTACAGCTAGAGCAAAAAATTTTCATGAACAGCATTTGGTTACAAGTACAAAAAAAGTTCATTTATATTCATTGCTTAGTGGAAGATTTCTTTTACAACCATGTTATTTGGCAAAACTTTTATATCAATGCAACAACCTAGTCCAATGACTTTGAACAATAGTCCATTAAACATCACCAGGTCTTTCTTGAACCTATTTGACACTTGGTTAGTGTCAAATACCACAGCAAGTTATCCAACTCAAATAGAGATGATTTAAATTTTATGACTTGATGAATACAGCAATGATTTATTTTTTGGCACTAAGGGCATAGGGAGAACAAGCCTCCGTTTTGTTTGTTTCATTTTCAGGTTCAGAGAGTCAGATCCAATGCTGGAAAAAATTTTATAAAATATACTAAATCCTTCCAATGCCTAAACTAGTGGTTGGTCATACTAAACTTCCTTAAGAAACTGAATTAGTTCTTTTAATAAGAAACTACTGTTTAATATTCTACAGGCCCTTTTATCAATTCAAAAAATTATACCCCTTTATGTATTAAAGTGACATTCTTCTATTAACTTGACTTTAGAATCCATTTTCTCAATTGATCACATGAAAAACTAGGTTATGTTGTTTCTTTGTTTTAAGGTGACTAGCAAGACAAAGTTTTAGTGACACTAAATTTTCCACTGCATAATAATGACTGATATTTATTGACTTAGTGTATGCAAGTGCTGGGCAGGCCTCTGGCATGTATTATCTCATTTAATCTTTGCAACAATCTGATAAAAGTTTAACTACTATAAATTATGCTATCTGCCAACATTCTACATTCTTAAGTTACTACACACAAAAAGACAATATACCCAGCTTCGAGGAGACCAAATTTAGCAAAAACTTAGGAAAATCAAGCAAAATCAATCATTTTTTGATAGATAAAAATGTAAGCATAATTAATACTTTATAAAGCTCAATGTGTACTTTAAAATAATAGTAAAACCACGGCTGTGCCACCAAAAACAAACTATCATGGATGAAATAAATCAAAAAATACTAAGTTTTTCCTACTGATTTCGTTCTTCACTCACGCTGTAGCAGTAGTTTCTTTTCTCCAGGCTTTTAATCCTACTACATGACTTAATGTTATGTGTTCTTGAGATTAAATAATACACAACATGAAACAAAATCCAGCCGGTCACAGTGGCTCACGCCTGTAATTCCAGCACTTTAAGGGAGTCCGAGGCAGGTGGATCACTAAGTCAAGAGATGGAGACCATTCTAGCCAACATGGTGAAAACTTGTCTCTACTGAAAAAAAAAAAAAAAACACAAAAATTAGCTGGGCATGATGGCACATGCCTGTAATCCCAGCTACTTGGGAGGCTGAGGCAGGAGAATTGCTTGAACCCAGAAGGCAGAGGTTGCAGTGAGCCAAGATTGTGCCAGCACACTCCAGCCTGGTAACAGAATGAGACTCCATCTCAAAACAAAACAAAACAAAACAAAATCCAAAGGTAAGAACTGGTGATAGGCGGAAACCTGAGGTTTCTGCTGGAGAGAAGGGGAAACTGCTGTTGACTGAGAACCCATTCTGTGCCCAGCACTGGGCTGGTATTTTAATTTACATAGGTTATTGGATCTAAACGTCACAACAGCCCTACTGAGTCCATGTCATCATCCTTGTTTCACAGCTGAGAAAACTAAAGCCCAGAGAGGTTAATTAATGCATCAAAGTCTTGGTTGGCAAGTAGCAGAGCTGAGATTCAGCTCCAAGTGTCTGACTTAGTAGAAATGGGTTTTTTTCCTATATTAATATATAGAAATTATATATAATTTGTCAGCATAACTCCTTTCTCTCTAAAAGATGACAGGATTTGCAAAATGTAGCTTTAGAGAACCTACTAGGCAGGTGCACGGCCCAAGCCAAAGAAAGAAAACCCCTCCCAGAGCACGGTGGCCACAGGAGCTTTTGGAGAAGCAGTGGGGTCTTCGGGGAAACCAGAGGCCTGGTGACCTCTGGCAACCCTGGTTGTTTTCAGATTGTTTCCCACCACTGGGGAATGAAAAGCAGACAGCTCGGCAGGAGGACACTGGAAGCCAGGCTCCAGCTGTCAGAGATGCATTCGTAAAGGATAACACTTGTCTTCTGAACTGTGGAAAAGCTCAGAGGAGAGATAGAGTGACTCCCATCTCAACATGGACCAACGAGTCTATTGCTTCATATTTTCCCTGTCACTGGATATGAAGATATCAAGAAACAACTTTAGAATTCAGAGAGAGTTCTTTCTTAAAGAATAAAACTTTGAAAGAAACATTTATAGTAAATAAGATGAAGAAAAACATGTTCTGCGAAATGAAAACCAGTAAATAAGGGCTATCATGCACATCAGGAAGCCTGCATTGATAGAGATCATTTGAAGAGCACACTGGAATCAAATAAATAAAGATGACCGAATCTTTGAAAGTAGTGAGTGAATAGATGTAATCTAAATAAGCAGAATTCCTCCTCCCATGCACAGAAGTAGAAACTCAGCAAGTGAAGAGGCATTTATCAAACTGGGAGGCAGAAAACTGAGCTGTGATCTGAAGATCCATGTTTTAGAATAAGAGCTGCTATTTATAAGGAAAAAACGTAGCAATTTCAAAATAGAGCTGCAAAAATCCAAAGGGATCCGTCTCAGGAAGAAAACCTAACCAGCAGACACTTTTCAAAACTAAGCTTTTCAAGTCATAATATGCAACATTTATATTGGCAACCAAAGAGAGAAATGACTACTGAGAACACTGAAAATTATTACTACAACCAGGAAAGCCTTTGTCCCAAGCGAATATGTTGAAGACATTGGGGAAGACAGCACAAGGCTGCATTTCATGCATTTTACTGAAACATTCAACGGACATCCCTCTTTCTCGCCAAATGATAAAGCTCTTTGTAAGAAATACCACAGCTTCTCCTTTACCAGGAGATCTGAGTATTTTATTAGGGAAAGCAATTCTCCAATCATGGACAAACAATGGTAGATCCATTCCTATGGATGCGACTACTGATGGCACAAACTTTTAGGAACACAACTCCTATAGCAAAAAATCTGTGGAAGATACTTTGCGGGTGTTTCCAAGTCCTCCTAAATTCAGTGAGGCAGACTCCGGGGAAACTAAAACTATTGGGTCAACATAATCAGAACTGTCTTGATAGAAATTAACTCTGAAGAGATTCATATTTAAGATGAGGATGTGGGATTTACCCCAGTGGTTCTCCAAGAAATGTGTACAACACACTAAAAGTAAGCTTGGATTAAAAGTTTGCAGAAGTCTTCAGAGTATGTGTATGTGTGTATCTGCACATATTGTACCTTTAGAACTACCTTTAAATTATTACTACCTTTCCTTCTAATTTGATCCCATGATGGATTATTTCTAGCCAAAATGTCTGTATCCTCAAGAGTGATGTGTTACCAATGTGAACTTTTCTCTTTGACCTTGCAGCAATATTCATTTAAGGCATAATCACTCTTCATGGACAAATCATTGTCTATTAAATTGTAATTTATCTGATGAGTTCTTGAAATTTTTTTACACCATTGGTTTTGTGAGACCTAAGTATTTCATGACAGAAACTACTAAAATAATACCCTGTTCACACTATATTTATTAAATATAATCTAGGAGTATAAAATATAATTTTATATTTACTATGTAAAAATAGAATTCAAATTGAATATGCTTTCTGTATAGTAGTCTTAGATCTTAGATATTTCCTGAGCATTGTGGGAAATTGCAAAGCATTGTTAGTTAATGCACTTGGGGTTACATATTTTTTTATGTATGAAAAAATAAAGTTAGCTAGCATATCATTTGGCTTTAAAGACCACAAGATATATGATAAGGTGGTTAATGCAAATTAATGGAAATGATAAGTAATTATTTTAAGGGAATAATGGAAAACAAGAGAGATCAAAAAAGCCCTTGAGGCTAGGCATTTGGTTTCAGCATGGTATGGTGAAGGGCTTTATTTTAACAAAATTCCTTGTGATCGTATTTGTGATGAAACTTCAAATACATAGCAAAGTTCATATACTTCTCAATATAATGAAGAATAACAGATCTTTCAAATTTAGTTGGATGAATGCTGAATAGGAAGAGAGGTTTAGCTCTGAAAGTAAAAGCACCAAAATATAGCTTAATTAAATAGAAAAGATAACTTCAAAAGTATTAAGCTTTGTATATTCATCAACTTCTTAAAGTTTCAAACCTAAAGGCCTTAATTAAAATTTAAAAGACTTAATAGTAAATAAAGGTTAGCTACAACACCAAGGCAGAGGAACCAGAGAACTTCTGGGAACTAAGAGAAGACTCATATCCACATGAGGGTAAATAAAACAGTTTAATTTGACCTGGCACACCCAAAATCATACCGTAGGGGACTCAAAGCTCTGAGACGTCATGAGCTAACAAAGGCTCCTATGATTGCAAAACTGGGATCAATATCTCAAAAGGAACTTAAGCCTGTAGCCCTGTAGTAACTCTAAAATCGCTTTGATAATAATGACATTGATCAAAAACATCAAAAATTTAAAAAAAGGGTGGTTGGGGGAGAATAACCTTATACATACCTTGTAATTAAAGAAAATACTGTTAATTCTTAACTATAACAAAAAAATGAAAAGAGATTACATGCCTTTAAAAATACAAGGAAATTAAAATCTCATGATTATCTAAAAGAATCAGATATTACACTCATTTTCTTCTCTAAAGAGAGATATTCATATTATGTATAATGTAAGTCTATAATCAATTTTATAAATATGTGGGGAATCTGTCTTGGTGTATGCTATCTAGATTCAAGATAGCTTGAACAGCTATTAATACAAATGGAGTATTTTAGACCTATAAAATGCATAAGTATAAAAAGTCATATATTATTATAAACAAAGAAAAGTTTAGTGACAAAGCTGAAAATAATATTTTGGCAGAATATCTAACTTCAATTGACATGACTGGCTAGTATTAAAAACTGGCCTGGGATAATTCTGTACAATGTCTTGTGACACACTAGACTGTAAAGTCATAATGACCATATATTGCTAATGTTTTCTGTGTATCATTCATGTCATCATATTAATTCAAAACATGGGCAACATCTATTCTAAAAGGGACCACAATTATAATTTATGGAATTGAAGGAGGAATTCCTTCGATCAGAAATACCAAGTTTATATTGTTGGGCTTTGCTCTCTAAGATAGCAACTGTAATTATTCTTGCTAAACCAATAAATAAGATCGGCAAAGGAAATGCATCAGGGAAGCACCCAAAACGTCAGGCTTCAGGGCATACTTATAGCCTAGTGGTATCTTCGGAACTATACACCAAGACCACTGATGTCTCTGAGTTTAAAGTGGCATTCAGCTGACTACCCAAAGACTCTGGAGTTTCCAGCCAAATAAAGGACAAACATACCAACTGGGTATTATGTGCTACTTGCTGCAGTTTTAAAAAACAATATGAGATTAGAACACTCTTTGTCTACAAAAATGCCTAACATTTCTGGCTTAAGACGTTTTGGACCTAATAACTCCATTACTTATGACAGAGGTTTCTTTCATTGATGGGCTTATTAAATAAATAAGTAGTTCATCAGTTTACAGAATGTGTTATTTCACACAATTTAATATGAAACAACTAGCAGGTGGTACTATTAAGAACCATCAGTAGTAGGAATTGTTTCATAGATGACCAACTTAATCTACCTTTGGAACACTGCCACCCTTTATAAGGTTTTTCCATATAACACATTCAAAGTTTTAGTGCCCATCTACTCAGGGTGTTTATGAAATCCTTATGCAACTTTAAACTTGACCTATCCCACTGAACTATATTTTATGGGACTGTGTTAAAACTGTTGTGTATTCATCCAGACCACATTCTTTAAGAGAACTTCCAGCCAGGATCATGAATGCAATTTATGAAATCACTCAGCAGCAGCTGTAGAATGTTTTCAATGAGGTGGAAAATCAGACTGAATGTTGGATCACCAAAAACTGGTGGTTAAGTTGAAGTCTATAAATTTAAACTGCAATGTTAAAGTCTTATGCACACTGATTTAAGTCATTTTAAATTTTTCTTCTGTCACAAATACAACAAAGACTAAGGTTTAAAGTTAACATGGAAATTTTTAAAACACCCCAAATGGCTGTGAAGTTATATATGTGTATTAGAAACTTTATTATTTTTCCCATGTTAGAAGACTAATAGCAACTCATTAGAAAATGTTTGCCTTTTCACTTTACTGTTCTGCCTACTTCTTTCTCTTCACAGAATTTATTGATTATAGAAGTTAAGGACAATTAGTAAATTTCGAGAAAAAACACTCAACTGGAACTTCATGGGAGAATCAACATTTTTATGTTTAACAAAAACATATCAATTGGCTAAAACTCAGTCAATGAATATTTTTTTAAAGGAACATGAATTACTCATTGCATCTGCTTACTAAATAGCAAGAATATTTTAGTGAATCTCAATGGCCAGAGCAAGTAATCCAAGCAGAAGATATAAGAATATCTATCTAAAATTCACTATATAAAACAAAATAATGGTCATTAATATTTATCTCAGATATTTCTCACAATCCTCTAAGGTGGACCCACTTACTGTTTCCATTGTACAGATAAGGAAAATGAATTGTAGCAATGTTAAGCAATTGCTCAAGGTCACCAGGTCAGTTAAGGCAGGAGATGAACCTCAAAGCTCTTCTGTGTCCACAGTCTAAGCCTTTAGCTACTATGCTTCTCTGGATCGTAGTATTTTTATACTTAAGGCTTCTTTTACACATTTGAATGGACCATTATAAAGATTCTGAATCACTGATCAAATCACTTTTTAAAATCTGCTCTAGCATTGCACTCCATAGAAGAGATTTCTATTCTTTCAAAAAAAAATTTCCTGAAAACTCTCATTATTGGGGCAGCTTATAAACAAATAGGCAATTTAGCAGTCTTTTGGGTTAATTACTATGAACAAATGAACTTAAATGCCTATGAGTCTTTGACATAATTCTCCAGAATGCAAAATGAGCCAATCTTATTGATTCTAGCTTTAACCTCGAGAAGCGTGGCTTTTTTTCCTTTGTCTTCCTCACTGCTACTACTTTAGACCAGGACATCATCATTTCTTGCTTAGACTGCTGAACATTGCTCCCAAATGTCCTCTAACCTGTTTCCTTTACAGACCATGTCCTACACTGCTACCATAGTTCCATCCTTAAAATACATATTTGATCATTTTACTCTTTCCCCCCAGGAGGAGCTTTCAACATTAAAAACCAAACTCCAACAATTTTAATGTAATATACAAAGCCCCACCACCATTCCCACCACTGCTTTCACTCCCACCACTACCCCTATCCAGTCCCAACCATCTTCTAGATACCACATCTCAGTATATTTCATCAAATATTATTTGCTTTGAAAATTGTCATCTTTCCACTTAATACTGCTTAGATTTGGGTTTGGCAGATTTGGGTTTTTTTTTTTCCCACAGGTTTTCGTTTTGCTTTTAAGAGAAATGCATGCTTATTAGTACATGCCTATTATTTTAAACCTAGCCACTCAGATCATCTGGCTTAGATCAGGAGCAGAGAAGGTGAGACAGACACCAGTCTACCTTTTGAAAGGCTTAAATGTGAGGATATAGGCAATTGCTTTCCTCTAGAATAATAATGAACTAGGCAAGTATGAATGCAATTAGAGGTAAGTTTAAATGTAAAAAAAAAAAAACGAGAAGCTTGATGAGACAAGATCTATTGCTTAAAATGAGGACTAGCAGAGAGTTCAGGCAGCAACAAACATGTCCATCAGTCTCTGTGGTCACATTAGTACGTGGTTCTCAACCTTGACTGCACATTAGAATCACCTGGGGAGTGTCTAGAAGTCCCTGCCAGGTGTTCTTCAGGACAATTACATCAAAACCTCTAGAAGTGAATCGCAGCCATTGGTATTTTTTAGAGCACCCCCAGGTGATTCCAAAGTACAGCCAAGGTTGAAATTCACCCAGTTAAGGCAAAAGTGATGAGAAAGGACAACAGAAGAAAGCTGACAGCTCACATAACTGGAAAGCAAAGATACATTATAGTGCCCATATCACAGTTATGATTTTTTCCAGGAACGCTTAGTAGCCTGGGAGCAAGGACACATAAAGGGAAAAGTTGAGTTTATCTAGAATTGAAAAGCAGCAGGGTCCTAAACAATAGAGACCTGATCTTAGAACACTGCAACTATTGAACATAGGCTCCAGACTGGGTAAGAGAAATCAGAAGTGACGACAGACTGAGCAAACAGCTATCAATGAATTCGGTGAATGAGTGGGAATAGCAGCAGGAAAGAGGGACAAGTTGACATGTGAGAGAAGAATTTCTGGGTTTAACATTTAAGTTTTCTGAGGCAGCACCACTCTGAGTGATTATATAATCTGGAGCAAGGCCACAGCAGAGAATGATGGGAATAGAAAAGAGAATGGATAGCTCCGATGACAAAGTCTTTGAAGACTGAGGTTAAGGTGTTCACCAGGGCATCATGAATTTTAGAGTTGCCCAGGCTATCTATAGGATCTAGGAAGGGGAAGAAATCAAGTGAAAGGGCTTTATGAAGCCTGGGACACAATCCAGAGTGAGTAGAGAATAGCAATGGCCAAATACAAGCTCAGGAGATGGGAGCCTTAATGAGGTAGAAAAGAAATAGCTTGAAATGGCAGAGTGACTGCAAGAGACTGACACCCTAATCACAGAAGCCAAGTACCACGTGTGTGACAGAATGAAGGGCAGCTGTCTGAGAGAACAAAGTCTTCTCAAAGGATGAAAATGAAACATCACTTCAAACCCATAATTGTCCAGCTCATTCCCATCTTCAACTTAATGTTCAACATTGGCTTCCACCACTCAAGATAAACACATGACCACCTCCTACTGGTCTAGCATGACTAGGGTCTGCCTAACTCCCCAGCCTCATCACCTTCCATGCTCCATCCTGGCTCTCTGCATGTCAGTTGAAGGGCCTTTTCCCAACTCACCAAATGTGCTATGTTCCCTCCCACTGAAGCGCCATTAAACATTGCTGTTTCCACAGTCTCAAACTCTCTCACCTCTCTTCCTTCTCCATCCAGTTAACTCATTCATGTTTCCATTTCCAACTCAAATATATTATGTACTTATAGAAACCTTACTCAACCTTGCATATTTGGTCAGTTGTTCTCGTACCACTTATGAACATTGTAGTTTTACACTTATTTAGGTGATCGTATAACTAATGTCTGTCTCTACAACTGGACTGTCAGTTCTATGAGGGCACAGGCTATATCCATCATATTCACCATATATTCCTAATGCCCAGCAAAGTCACTGACATATGGTAGGCCCACTATAAATACTGCTGAATCAATGAATGAAAACATAGATACACCACAAATGAATGAGAAGGAACATAGTGAAAAGAAAAGGCTATTGGAATCTTAATACTATTCATATAGCAGAGATATCACTTCTTGAGGGCTTCCTGTGTACCAGATATGGCTACTCATTTAATCCATGCATCAACCTCTGAGATAGGTTTTTCTTTCTTTCTTTCTTGAGATGGAGTCTTCCTCTGTCGCCCAGGCTGGAGTGCAGTGGCGCAATCTTGGCTCATTGCAACCTCCACCTCCCAGGTTCAAGCAATTCTCCTGCCTCTGCCTCCCAAATAGCTGAGACTACAGGCATGTGCCACCACACCCAGCTAATTTCTGTATTTTTAGTAGAGACGGGGTTTCACCATGTTGGTCAGGCTTGTCAAGAACTCCTGACCTCATGATCTACCTGCCTCAGCCTCCCAAAGTGCTGGCATTACAGGTGTGAGCCACTGTGCCCAGCCTGTGATAGGTTTAATCATCTCAATTTTGTAAATTGAACACTAAAAGAGATTAAAAGACTTTCCTGCTGGCCCCCAGCTGTGAGCGGCAAGAACCAGGATTTTCCCAGGTAGAGGTCCCTATCTTTATGTCAAGTTGGCTATAAAGATTCCTACAGTTAAAACCAAATTATCCTCAAAAAAGCAACCCTAGATGTGCACACATGTACAAACATATCTGAACATGTACTAGTTTGGTTTCAAGCTGGTACTCTGAATAGGGCATTTTACCATAGAATGGAGGTCCCAAGGGTTGAAAATAGGGCCAACAGAAGAAAATAGGTTTGGATGGTGCATTAGTCAGGGTCCTCTACAGGGACCAAACTAATGGAATAGATACATATATAAAGAGAGTTTATTAAGGAGTATTAAACTCACACAATCACAAGGTCCCACAATAAGCCATCTGCAAGCTGAGGAGCAAGGAAGCCAGTTCAAGTTCCAAAGTTGAAGAACTTGAAGTTTGATGTTGGAGGACAGGAAGCATCCAGCATGGGAGAAACATGTATATGCTTTATATCCTGGCTGAACGGGCATCTGATTAGAGGGTGCCCACCCAGATTAAGGGTGGGTCTGCCTTTCCCAGCCCACTGACTCAAATGTTTTCTCCTTTGGAAATATCCTCACAGACACACCCAGGATCAATGCTTTGCATCCTTCAATCCAATCAAGCTGACAGTATTAACCATCACAAGTCCATCCCTTGTCAACTTGAACTCATACACATCTCCTGAGATCATATGTAAGTTTCAAATAAAGACAATAATAAGATCATAATTATGCCTAATATAATACAACTATCCTATGTATAACTGAAAACACACCAATACCCAACCCAAAAGCTATTACATAAAGTTAACAATACTTAAATAGTGATGTCAGTAAATCTTATGTCACATGATAAAACGGAAAATGAAGGCGTTTTCTTAGTACAGTGTATACATGAACCAACATGTTTTTAACAAAAGAAGGAAGAAATACTCATGACAATTACAGTCCTCATTTCTGCAACTGGTCATGTAGCTGGTATTGATGACTACCTTCTTCTACTACCCATTCTGTATTCCCTTTGCCTTCAACAAACACCTCAGCAGGTCACGGATTTCTTTCCTGGTGGAGTGACCCAAACCTTCATTTCTGAAGGGTCTTGGCCATTTATAGTCCTACCTGGATTGGGCTGTTGTAGTTTCCAACTGACCTTAACCACAGGGCATGGTAAATACTAAAAGACACCCTAATAGGTCTTTTGTATTCCACACATACGCTTACCTCGGTTGTGAAGTAGTAGACTGATTTCATCTTGATAGTCTAGGTCAATCACTCCAGCCAACACTTTAACTCCCTCCTTAGCCTGTTGACTTAAGGTAGGAGGGTGGCAATTCTAACTCCCAGTTTAATGGAATCCTGGTTGTGTCTCCCGGTGGCAGCATTCCTCCTTCTGGAACTAAGACCTCTAGGCCAGCAGACCATAATGTCACAGGAACAAGAAGCAAAATTTTGCAGCAGATCACTAGGAGTGAGGGTGAGTGGTGCCACTTCCACTTCCACCCCTTGATTCCTGGACCCGTGAATCCTGGCTATGGGAGAAACAGTACCATATATTGGACACTGATTCAGAGCATACACAACCTTTTGGAGAACTTTATCCCAGCCCTACAAAATACTGTCACCTATTTGGTGTTGTAATTGTGACTTCAAAAGGCCATTCCATGATTCTATCAATCCAGCTACTTCAGGATGATGGGGAACATGGTAAGACCAGTGAATTTCATGAACATGAGCCCACTGCTGCACTTCCTTAGCGTAAAACGAGTGACTTGGTCAGAGATAATGCTCTGTGGAGTACCATGATGATGGATAAGGTATTTCATGAGTCTGTGGATGGCAGTCTTAGCACAAGCATTGCTGAGGTTACCCATTACTGAGCACTCACATGGGATAGAAATATCTTCAGTGTTTGACCACTGAGAGAGGTCCATCCACATACCTCTTCCCCAATTTTCTTTGTCACCAATTTTACAATCATGCTTCTTCCAAGTCCCTGACCATCCAGCCAAACCATTGGCTACAGCCCATGAACCAGTATACAATCACATATCTGGCCACCTCTGGCCTTCAGGACCTGCTTGAGCCTGATCATGGATATACCATTTCCATTTGTTGATGGAATGCTGCTGTGCATGATCCACTTTTTGACTAGATGGGTCAGAAAGCACTCAGTTCATGACATGCAGTTCAGGTCACATGGTGACTTGATGTTCCATAGTCAAATGTTCAGTTCCCACCAAAGCCCAGTAACAGGCCAAGAGCTGTCTCTCAAAATGAGAGTAGTCGTCTGCAGAAGATGGCACGGCCTTGCTCCAAAATCCTAGAGGCCTCCACTGTGATTCACCTATGGGGGCCTGACAAAGGCTCCAAAGAGCATCCCTATCTGCCACTGACACCTGAAGCACCAGTGAATCTGCTGGGTCATATGGCCTAAGTGGCAGAGCAGCTTGCACAGCAGCCTGGACCTGTTGCAGAGCCTTCTACTGTTCTGGACCCCATTCAAAACTGGCAGCCTTTTGGGTCACTTGATAAATGGGCTGGAGTAACACACCCAAATGAGGAATGTACTGCCTCCAAAATCCAAACAGGCCCACTATGTGTTGTGCCTCTTTCTTGGTTGTAGGAGGGGCCAAATGCAGTAACTTATCCTTCATCTTAGAAGGAATATCTCAACAGGCTCCACATCACTGGACCCCTAAGAATTTTACTGAGGTGGAAGGTTACTGAATTTTAATCAGATTTTTTTCCCATTCTCTGGCATGCAAATGTCTCACCAGTAAGTCCAATTTGTTTGCTACTTCTTGCTCACTGGATCCAATCAGCATATGTCATCAATGTAATGGACCAGTGTGATATCTTGTGGAAGTGAAAAACAAATTCTCTCCAAATAAGATTATGACACAAAGCCAGAGAGTTAATATACCCCTGAGGTAGGGCTGGAAAGGTATATTGCTGGCTGAAGGCAAACTGCTTCTGGTGAACCTTATGGACAGGAACGGAGAAAAGGCATTTGCCAAGTCAATGGCTGCATACCAGGTACCAGGAGATGTGTGAATTTGCTCATGCATTGTAACCACATCTGGTACAGCAGCTGCAATTTGAGTCACCACTTGGTTAAGCTTACAATAATCCACTGTCTTTCTCCAAGATCAATCTGTCTTCTGCATAGGCCAAACAGGAGAGTTGAACGGGGATGTGGTAGGAATCACCACCCCTGCATCTTTCAAGTCCTTGATGATGGCACTAATCTCTGCAGTCCCTGCAGGGATGTGATATTGTTTTTTATTTACTATTTTTCTAGATAGAGGAAGCTCTAAAGGCTTCCATTTCCCACCATAATAGCCCTCACTCTACCAGTCAGGGAGCCAATGTAGGGGTTCTACCAGCTGCTAAGTATGTCTATGCCAATTATGCATTCTGGCACTGGGGAAATGACCACAGGATGAGTACAGGGACCCAGTGGATCCACTGTAAGTCCGACCTGAGCTAAAACTCCATCAATTACCTGACCTCCATAAGCCCCTACTTTAACTAGAGTTCTACAATGATGTTTTGGGTCCACTGGAATCAATGTCAACTCAGAGCCAGTGTCCAGTAGTCCCTGAAATGTCTGATCATTTCCCTTTCCCCAATGCACTGTTACCCTGGTAAAAGGCTGGAGGTCTCCTTGGGGGAGGATAGGAGAAAGATTAGCAGCATAAATTGTTGGTAGTGTAATAGAGTCCTTCCTCAAGGGCACCCAGCCTCCCCTTCTTTCAAGGAGCTTTGGGTGTGTAAACTGGCTCAAGTCTGGAAATGGACTGAGGGGCTGTGATCCTCTGTTTCATTCAAATTAGTCTTTTGTCTGTTTGACCTGGAAATTTTCTGTTCATATAAATTAAGTAGAAATGCAGTAGGCTATCAGTTTCACTTCTAGGAGCACGGTGATTAATTAGCCAATGTCAGAGCTCTACATGAGTCAGACTATTCTGATTGTTGCTTTGCCTCTGCTGTCCATTACAGTAGCTATGTCTACCTTGCCTTTGATGGGTAGAGTGCCACCACTTGGCCCCTGCCACCTCGGGATCCAGTTATTCTCATTGTATTTAAATTTTGTAGTTGAGTGACTATGGTTCCCACTGTTAGATTTCACAGACCGAGAAGAGCAATTACAGGGCGTTTCAAAGATGCAGGTGCTGCCCTCACAAATCTATTTTGCAAAGCACTGGTCAAGCGTATATCTTCTGGACCCTCCCAGCTGGGAAGAGTAGGTCTAAAGTGACTAATCCACTCCACGATCCCAATCTCCCTAAGTCTTTGGATCACTTCCTCTACATTAAACCAAGGGAGATCAGACATTTTCAGCTCTCTCACAGTGGGACATCTTTTAATCTATATTTCAGCTAAGTAAGCAAATAAACTATTAGAACATTTTCTAACCCCTTGAGCTGCAACATTAAATGCAGAACCCCTACTTAATGAGCCCAAATCAATAAATTTAGCCTGATCCAACTCTATGTTCCTTCCACCATTATCCCAACACCCTTAATATCCATTCCCATGTCTGTTCTCCAGATTTCTGCACATATAAATTGGAAAACTCAAGCAATTCTTTTTGAGTGTAGTGTACCTCCTCATGGGTCACACTCTGAACCATGCCTTAGGGGCCCACCAGGACTTTAGTTATAGGTCTAGAAGCAAACAGGGGTACTGGGTGGCTCCTGAGAATCAACATCAACTTGCCTGGCAACTGCCTCACGGGAGGCCATCACGTTGCCTCAGGCAGCGCAGAGTTCATCTCCTCAGACAAAGGTGGAATGGCTGATGGCAGTGTGGGTCGGGGAGGGGATGTTGCCAATACTAGGGATGGAGAAGCAGCTTCTTCTGGCAAAAAAGGTTCATCAGGGTTTACAAGCTCAGTGTCCCCAGCTTCATCAAGGTCCTCCCACACATCCCTATTCCAAGTTGCAGGGTCCCATTCTTTTCCAATTAATGCCCTCACTTTAACAGTAGACACCTGGCGAGGCTGTGCACACATCTTTCGTTGCAGGTCAGCCACTCGCATGATAAGAGTTTGTGTCTGTTTTTCCACAATTTCAGCTCTTTCACTACAGGAGATAAGACTCTCACTAAGGGCAATCTTAGGAGATTTAAGGCTCAGTATCTGCTTCTGAAACTAGGAGTTAGAATCCTTGAGTTCATCATTTTCCTTCATCACTTTGTCCAGTGAACTTCGGAGCAACCAACCCACTTCATTACGTTTCTTGGTTCTCTACATATAGCCAAAAGTATTAGGTACAGAGTCACTAAACTCTTTGCCTCTCACAAGCAGTAAATCAGGAATGTCAAATGCATTTATTTTGCATTACTCTCTAAACAGTTCAGGGCAAGGACTATCAGTGTTCTCCATACTATTAGAAGTAGAGTCTCTAGCATTTCTGGGTCTAATCATATTACGCAGCCCAAAGCTGAAGAACCTGAAGTCCGCTGTTCAAGGACAGGAAGCATCCAGCATGGGAAAAGACGTAGGATGGGAGGCTAAGCCAGTCTAGCCTTTTCACATTTTCCTGCCTGCTTTATATCCTGGCCAAGCGGACAGATGATTAGATGGTGCCCATTCAGATTAAGGGTGGGTCTACCTTTCCCAGCCCACTGACCCAAATGTTAATCTCCTTTGGAAACAGCCTCACAGACACACCCAAGATCAATAGTTTGCATCCTTCAACTAAGTGGACACTCAGTATTAACCATCACAGGTGGGGAGTTCAATAAAATCTCTGAGAGGACAGGTAGCAAAATCCTCATGGCAGTCACAAAAAAGGTCAAGAAGGAGGAAGAGTCAGCACAGATGTTGATTCACTCCTCTGCAGAGATCTTTCCTGGGGTAGAGGCAATTTTTCATTCCAATAGAAGATCATGAAAGTGACCAGTTTCTGCTGATGACAAAAGTCTCCTCCATATTTTATGAAACGTAACTCTGACATCTCCATTTGGTACTTATTCAAATGCATGAGCTTCTTTTTAAGGAAAAGTGGTTCCTAATGGCAGTATCCCCCAGGGCTCACAATTATGCATCAGTAGTATGGTTTTCATGCAGGCTCCTTAATATTTAAAATAGAATTCAAACTTGACCACAATGACAGGTCCTGAGCTCATGAACCTCTACACACATATGAAATATCTGAGAAAATAAACTTTACTATTTTTTTTTCTATCCTGTGGTGGTCAAAAAGCCAAATGAGAGTAAAAATGATTCACACACTGTATTAGGTTTCGTAAAGCTGCCATAGCAAAGTGGTACAAACTTGGTGCTTAACACAACAGAAATTTATTCTGTCGCATTTCTGAGGCTAGAAATCTGAAATCAAGTTATCAGCAGGGCTGGGCTCTCTCTGAAGTCTCTAGAAGAGAATCCTTCCTTGCCTCTTCCTAGCTTCTGGTGGTTGCTTGCAATCCTTGGTGTCCCTTGGCTTGTGGTGACATCACTTCGATCTCTGCGTCTCTCACATGGCCACCTCCTCTGTGTGTGTGTGTCCCTCTGTCCAAATTTCCCTTTTCTTATAAGGATATCGATCATTGAAGGAGGGCCCTCTCCAATGAGTATGACCTCATCTTAACTTGATTCTATCGGCAAAGAGATTCTATTTCCAAATACGGTCACATTCACAGGTACTGGGGGTGAAGTATTAAATATATCTTTTTGGGGAACAGAATTCAACCCACAACACATACTAACCACCTGGTCTGGATTACCAGAAGGCAGCACACCTGCACTTGGCCTTCACTGAAGGCTTATAGTTATTCAGTAAAATGCCCCTTGCTTTCACAAAAAAGTTTAAGTATATGAAAAAAACAAATTGGTTTCTTCTACAAAATCACTATTGAAGACGCTTTCTTTTTCTCAAAAGTCTTTTTATAATTACCATGAAAAAAGTTTATTTCTTCTGATGATAGTAAAAAAATTTTCTTTTGTTTGGTAATTAGGAAGCTTACTAGTCTGCGCTATAGTACTATACTAATACTCAGTAGTCTACAGTACCATAATACTACAGTAGTCTGGGTGTTTCTCAAGTTTGAATGGAGAGAGTAAGTTAGGAAGGGAAATGATTAAAAACACAGATGCCTGGGACCCACTCCAAACCTATAAAATCAGAAGTGATGGGGATGAGGCCCAGGCTTATTTACTTCTGACGAGCAGCCAAAGTCATTCTGCTGTACACCAAGTTTGAGTGCCACCAGCCTAGGGCTTTTACACCCCATTTCCCCCTTTATTCTCAGGGGTGTATAGTTTACGAGTTTCATATTTCAATGTTCTTATGTCCTTTACTGCAAGCTATATATTTTTTTTAGCTATTTACAATTAACATTAACAAGCAATTTCTAAATACTATACTTCTGAACTACACATGTGATATAATACATTTTAGGTCCTGTATCATTTTTTTTTCTGTAGCACATACATTTTCAAACAGATGGCTTTATTCATGCTTACCAAGTCCCTCTGAGGTACAATGGAAGAAGAAATATATTCCCTTCGAAAATAAAGGCTCAAGTCCAAGTCAAACTGAGTATTTATTAAACACCTTTAATGTTCAAGAAACTTAAATATCACCTCATCAGGGCAGGTTATAGCTAGGGAGGTACATCTCTGCATATGGAAAGGTTAGTGTACCACTTAAACACAGTACACTGATTTATCATCTCTTGTTTGTACAGAATTAAATAGTCTGGGCAATTTAATTATTTTAATTGATCAGTGTAAGTAGTTGTGAACAATTCAGAATAAGAGCTCCAAGTACAAGTACTTTCTTTCCACATTATTTTTCTCATCTTCTGTTCACTCACATATGAAAACTAAAGCCTCCTAAACTTAAGATTATAAAGTACTGCAAAGTACGATAGTCACTAAGGTGAAAAAAAATTACTAGTTTCTATGGCTGTCTATAGCTCAACTTATCTGAAAAAATATATAGTCGGTTTTAAGTCTTTTGTGAAATCCCTTGTGAGTCTCTACTGTTGACTGTGGTTAGAATACAGTCAAAAGTATAATCAGATTGCATCATCACCATCACCTGCTCAGAGGCAAGTTGAAGAAACATGTGCTCATGAAGCTGAAGCTGGTTTATTGTACTACACTCTCATGTGGGCTTGCCAGACAGATTAGTCACCATTTTGCAGCTGGTTTCAAATTCAGTTGCTGCGATACAAGTGCAGATGCAATGGCTTACCCTAATTATATTGCTCCAGTTTAATCTTTCCATTTGTAGCATACTATATACTGAATCAAATTCAAGACTCTGGATTGGTTTCAAACAGAAGAGACTTCAAAATCACACATTTGCGATCCTCTCCTAAAGCTTGCTGATCATATTTCATCATCGTATCTTCTGGATCTTCTGAATCCACCCCAAAGATGTTTTTAGGTTTCTAAGCCTTCACTAGATCTTGATAATTAATAAAAACGCAGGAAAAAAAAACAGTTCTTAAAGTTTTTTTAGACAAAATAAAAGCAAAGTTATGTCATCTCTAAAAATACTTTTATATTTTTTAAAATTTCAATTTTTTTCCTGTTTGGAATATCCAAGCAAATCCTAAGGAAATTAATTGCAATCAGTGGTTTCTAAACTTGACTGATGATCAAAATCACTTGGGAAGCTTTAAAAACATGCATTTCCCCAATTTCACCCTATACCTGTTGAATCATAATTTAAAGAGATTTCTTTTTAAATTAATCTAGAAGTTAAATAAAGCTTATGCTGGTTTGCTTTGAAAGTCAGAAAGAAAAAAGAAAGGTTCCTGCCTTTCTCAGGCAGGTCTTTTTAACTGCCTGCTACTGTCCATATTTAATAAATGCCATCTGTCAAGAACGATGTCTAAGAGACGATGTAATCAGAAGAACTTTAAAATATAAGAAAAATAAAATCCTAGCATCATCAGATTCGCAGAAGCTACTCAGAGAAGAGGCTCCAAGAGGAGATTTTTGGATGTGAAAAATAATGCCAAGGAATACAACGCACATTTAAAATAGTCTTAATTTTGTTATCTGTTTCAATTTGTTGGATACATAGATTTTTCCTTCAAAATAACTTATAGGTATGATTTTGAAGACATATATAGTCAGGATTATGCATTTTTACTCCCTTGTTTCTTATTCATTCATTCCACGCTAGTGCTGGGAATATGGTGGTAGGAACAAAAAACCCATGTCCTCACCATGCATGCAGTATCATAGACGGCATTATAAAACATATCAAAATAGTTTTATGATTAAAATAAAGTATATCACAAGAAATTCAAATCAGTGTATTTCAAAACACCCTTAGGGATAAAAATAATACCTTCAAGTTATAGTTGACACATTATTTCAAAAAATCACTCAAGTTGTGCAATTTCTCCTTCCCAAATTAATAATGCCAGTTTTACTTTACTCGATCTAAAACTTATAATTTATTATACAAAAATGTGAAGTTAATAAGTGAATGGTATATCATACGTTATTCAATACACAGCTAAAATTAAAAATCACTGTGTCAATTCTAAAAACTAGACTTCCCTAAAGTAAACTCTAAAAACAACTACTACAAAGAGAATCTACTTTGTGACTCTTCTTAAAGTCAATTATAATTAACATTAATTATAATAACAAATTATAATTAAACATCAGGTTTAATTAATAGAGAGGTTTCCTACACAGATTTTCACATGACAGAATATGTCAACTGGATAATTATGACCAATCATAAACTTAAGCATAAAAGTTGGTGGTGAGATAAAAACAAAATCTTGAAGACAAAATTTCAAACTCATACTCTGAACCAGGCCACAGTTCCTGAACTATACAGTTACAAACTAATTCTTTGTTATTTAAACTGCATTTTACTCTTTACAAATACCAGCAGTTTTGCAAGTACTCCATACTGTTTCTAGGTTATCATTTTGAAGAACTATTTCAACTACACGGTAAAACAGGTCTGCAAGTGTTGCTATCAACTAAAAAAAAAAAAAATGTAAAATTTTTGAACAACGAGTCCATGAGGAAATAAACAATTACTCTATACAAATGCCCAACACCCTAAATGCTGCCTTTCTCCCAGCTTCCAACCTGTTACTTGCTTTAACCTTCCCACAGGGGGAAAGTTTTCAGCTGAGGCCTTTATTTGCAGTTAGGGACACATTAGAGAGTTCTAAGCCTTTCTTACATAAGTCCAACGTATAATACATTGTACACAATATCCAACTATTTTTAAGCAAATGAGAATTTAAAGATATTTACAAATTAATCTACGACTGATTCCAGATCCTAAGGCATCTCACCCACATGTAATGACGGCTCCTTTTTTATTTTAGCAATTAAACTACAGAGATTATTTCCAAAGCATTTAACAAAGTTTCGCAGATATAAGAACTCCCTCTTTATTCATGTTTAAGTACTACCTCTTAAATCATATTTTAATAAAATCATGCAATTATAATAACAAGTACATACATTTAGAAGCATACCAAACACCTTGACACTTCAACAGCACTCTGCTAGAACAGCCAAAGCAAGTCTGCTCATCAAAGAATAGACTAGATGCTGTCAATATCCAAGGATTTATAGAAAAGGTGGAAATGCTGGTCAATATGCATTCACAGAGTGGAGGTCAGTTAAGACTGATATGCTTTTCTTCGAGAAAAGGCCATGAATCAAATCTCAACACATTTCAGGAATTTCTATCATTTGTATCACACTCTGACCACAGCACATTAAATTGTAAATCTTCACCAAAAAGATAACACAAAAAAACTCAATTTTTGGAAATCCTGAAACATTTAAAAATAACTCAGCAAAGAAGTATTAACAATGAAAAACGTGTGAGTCAGGTGTGGTGGCCTATGCCTGTGGTCCCAGCTACTCAGAAGGCTGAGGTGGGAAGATCACTTGAGCCTAGGAGGTCGAGGCTACAGTGGGCTGTCTGTGGTCATGCCACTGCACTCCAGTGTGGGTGACAGAACAAGATCCTGTCTCTGAAAGAAAAAAATTTAAGTTTTTAAAAAGAGAAAAATGTGTAAAATGAAAAACGAATGGAAAAATACGAATTAAAACTTGGAAGCTGCCCTATTATGCAGCTTTTAAAGGGGAATACAGAGCATTTTTAATGAACATATTAGAATTTT
This sequence comes from Cacajao melanocephalus, assembly GCA_963573385.1. Lineage (NCBI taxonomy): Eukaryota > Metazoa > Chordata > Mammalia > Primates > Pitheciidae > Cacajao > Cacajao melanocephalus. Next base: position 8,779 of record CAUYLG010055126.1, on the reverse strand, counting down.
TAAAACTTTAAAAATGATGATCCAAGGGCAAACAACCAACAAAAGTTAAAATGAAACTAACAAACTCCAAAGAAAATGCAAAAGAAAGTAATTAAGGTAAGAGCAAGAAATGATGAAACAGAAAATAAAATGCAACAGAAGAATAATACATCCTAAAACTGGTCTTTTGAAAACACTAAGAAAATAAATGGTAAAGCAATAAATAAACAATATTGTAGTGGGGGGAGGAGCAGAAGATAATGAAAATCCCAGAGATTAAAAAATGGTAGAAGACATCATTTAAAAAAAAAAAAAAAACTCTCTGTATAAACTTAGAATATTTTTAAAATAAGCAATCACCTAGGAAAATATCTTACCAAATTGACACATTAGGCTAGTCTGCAACTATCAACAAATTCATTCAGTACATAAAGCTACCCACTAAAGAAACACTAGGCCCAGATAATATTTATAGGCTAAGTCTATTAAAATCAAACGTTATACTAATTCTAATAACACTCTCTGCCTATTTGTTTTTTCAATAAGCCTTTAGCCAATCAGGAGCAACCCAAAAAACAGTATGTACTATATTCAGTAGTTAAACATTGCAAATATTATAATTTTTTTTTTAAAATCAGAAGTGGGAAAAAGATGTTTTCTTAGACACTTCTCTTCAACATACTAGATGTCCTAGACTATGCAATAAGACCAAACAATAAAATGAAAGCCATAAGGATTTGAATGAAACAAAACTCACTATTCACAGAGGTTATAATTATCTACTTAGAAAATTCAAAAGAATCTAAAGCTGAATTATGAGACATAAATACTTTGTCAAGACAGTTTCTACAGATATCAACTACATGTTTCTATGCTGACAACAAACGGAAAATAAAATTTAAAAAATATTTACTATAATAATAAAATTTAAAAAAACCCAATAAATCTGACACAAGGAGAGATGTGATTTTTATGAAAAATGTACAGTGATTTTATAAAAATTTATTAAGGAAACCTAAGTAAATGGACAGAAATATACTTCTAAAGAAGGGTAAATATTGTAAATACAGCAATTCTCCCCTAAATTAATCTATATGTTCAATAAAACTTCAACAAAAATCACATCAGACTGGGTGGGTTTGAGTGATTATTTATTATTCATTTTTTATTTATCTGGCATGAATGAGCTGATGCATCATCATATAGAAAAGCAGGCAACAAAGGAAGGTTGAGATGGTTTTAAAGGATATATAATGAGCTTTATGACATTAGCTAAGAGAGAGAAAAATAACCTGAAAAGTAGAAGAACCAAAGATATTACATATATAAGAGTGAGCTTGGAAGATAAGTGAAGAAAAGAAGATGAATTAATCCAAAACAGTTCTAAGAAAATAGGTTATCCTTAAGAACCAAAAATTAAAATTGGATCACTATATCACACTATAACCAAAGTTAACCATAGAGCTTTAAGATGTTATAGGAAGATAACTTTCTGATCTCCAAGAAAGGACTTTAAAAATCAGACTGAAATATAAAAAGGAAAAGTTTTATTTTAAAACCATCACATTAAACTGTCTCTTCATTAATAGATATAATTTAAAAAGAGAAACATAAGTCATTAACTGGATTGCTGTAAAATGCCACAACATTCATAACTAGATCCCCTTAGTATCAATTTTTAAAATGGTAGACAACACAATAAGGAAAAGAGATAGTGATTTTACTGAGCAAGAAAAACACCTATGACTATTAAACACAAATAAAAATGTCCAATTTCATTATAAACAAGAAAATGTAAATTATAAACACAAGATACCATTTTATAACCGACAGACTGATAAAAATTTAAGTCTCACAATATTACATGTTAAAAAGGATATAGTGTAAGCAGAATTTTCATATACTGCTTGGGAAAAAAATTTGCCATTATTTACTAAAGTTAACATGTGCATAGCCTGTAATTCCTCCTGGAAATAAAAATCAAGAGGAAAGCTCACATACGTGCACCAAGAGACATGTACAAGGATGCTTGTAACAGCATTATTTTATCTTTTAATTGAACTTTTTGAAATAAATGTAGATTCAAATGCAGATTGGAAAAATTATATGGAAATATCCCATGTAGCTTCTACCCGGTTCACCACAATGGCAACATCTTGCAAAACTATAGTACAATACCACAACCAGGTTGTTGACACTGATACAGACCAGATACAGAACATTTCCATCACTACAAGAATTCCCAGTGTTATCCTTTTATAGCCACATGCACTTCCCTCTCACTTTCACCCCATCCTTAACCACCAGCAACTACTAATTTCTCTATTTTTTGTGTATACTTTTGTTATTTCAAGAATGTTACATAAATGAAGTCATACAGTACATTATCTTTAGAGATTGGCTTTTTCACTCAGCATAATTCTCTGGAGATTCATCCAGGTTGTTGCATATATCATTAGTTTGTTACTTCTTCTTGCTGAGTATTATTCCATGGTATGGCTATACCGTAGCTCATTTAAGCATTCACCTGTTGAAGGATACTTGGTTTGTATCCAATTTGGGGCTATTATGAATAAACTTGCTATAAACACTCAGTTTTTATGTGCACATACGTCTTCAATTTCTCTGGGATAAATGCTCAAAGTGCAATTGCTGAGTCGTACAGTAACTATACATTCAGGTTTTCAGAAACTGCCAAAGTGTTTTATAGAGTAATTGTACCATTTTACATTCCTATTATCAATAAGTGATCCAGTTTCTCTTAATCTTTACCAGCATTTGGTGTTATTACTATTTATTTTAGCTATTCTGATACAGGTTTGTAGAAAGCCCTCATTATGGATTTAATTTGCATTACGGCTAATGACACTTATTCATGTGCTTATTTGCCATACATATATTCTCTTCAGTGAAATGTCTCTTCATGGTTTTTGCCCATTTTCTAATTAGGTTTTATGTTTTTTTGAGTTTTGTTTTTTTACTGCTGAATTTTGCAAGTACATGTTCTAGAAACTGGTCCTTTCATTTTGAGCAACTTTTGCATAAAGTGTGAGACACAGATCAAGGTGTTTTTTCTTTTTTTTCTGCCTGCTAATATTCAATAACAGCACTGTTTTTAGGAAAACAAAACAAAACCCCCAAATGTTCATCATCAGAACAGATACATAAATTGTGGCATATTCATCAATGGAATGTCAAATAAAAATGAAAGAACTAAAGGTACACGGAGCAATATAGATGAGACCAGATATATGATACTGAGAGAGGCAAATTGCTGAAGAATATATTGTACATACATTGTGAATGACTCCATTTATATATGGTTCTAAAACATACAAAGCTAGACATACAAAAAATATGTTAACATTACTTAAAAAGAGACTGAAAAAGCACAGAATTTAAAGAGTGGAATTTACCTCTGAGGTAGGAGTAAGGGGGAGACTAGAGAGCAATTCTCCCCTAAGTTAATCTATATGTTCAATAAAATTTCAACAAAAATCACACCAGACTGGGTGGGTTTGAGTGATTATTTATTACTCATTTTTTATTTATCTGGCATGAATGAGCTAATGCTTTACCATATTTCTTATACCAATTGGTGGGTACACAGGTGTTCATTACATTGTCATTCTGAATACCTTATTACTAAAAAAAAAAAAAAAAAAAAACAAAACACTTTAAAAGGTTATTTTTAAAATTGAGATTTGCATAAGCAAGAGCTAAGAATAATACCCGGTAAGATGTCACCTTACAGATCTTACCCTCAGCAGGTAACAAAACAGTATTATAAAATGTAATACAGGAACATATCAAACAGACCCTTGTTTGGGAAAGATGACTTCTGAGCAAACCATTCTTATCCCACAAGCTTCGTTTTTACCCTTGTAGGCTCAGCGCCTGACTTTTGTTTCAACTTCAAGTCCCCTAACCATTCACCTTCTCTCCAGACAGTTCCTTCTGCTTTGTTTTATAGCATTCTGTCCTCCTCGGGTGGTAATGCTTTAAATGAACACCAACATCTGACCTCTCCGCTTATCCACAGGACTTATCTTCTTAAGAGATGGTGTGAGGACAAAGGGTGAGCCTTCCTGACTTGAATTAATGAGGACCCACAATTGAACAAGTTTCCAATGTTCATATTTACAAAGAATATAGTCTAGAATCTCACTTAAATCCACACTAAAAGTAACTCCATGCATAATATCATTATTTACACATATAATTGAGATAAATATCAACATACAGATAGAAAAACAAAGAAATTTCAAACTAATAAAATTCTTTAACCATTATAAAATCCCTTAACTATGCAGAAATTTGCAAAATATATAATAAATTATGTAAGACACTGAAAGATGTGTTATTAAGTCGCTAATTGGTATTTTAACAATTAGCACTCTCCTTTCCACCTGTCTTCTCTTCCTCTCCTCTTTTCCTCCCACACTCTCTCTCTTCCTCTCCCCTTCTCTTTCTCTCTTTCTCTCTGTCTCTCTCTCCTCTCTCTCTGTCTCTGCCTCTCTCTCTCACACACACACAGACACACACACACACACACACACACCTTGCTGGCTAAAAACTTCTTAAAAACATTCAACTGGCTATGTTTGAATATACACATATGTATTTGGTGTCTTGTTATAACTTTCCTTTAAACCACATATTAATGGGCAAAAAAGTACTAACATTCTATCTGTTGAAACACTGGGTCTCCAGTAAACATAGCTGCTCATTTCAGTCATTCAGTTTATTTACTAATTATAAAATATAATTTTAAGATGGCCGAAACAAAGTAGTACGAGAAGTGTATTACTACTTTAATAAAATTTGCTTCTATTTTTAAGGTCTGTCCTACAAAGTGCAAATACGTTGACTCATTTTTAAAGGTTTCCTTTCAATGTTTCAAGTTATAAAGCATGGCTGCTTTTGTAAATGATCTTATTAATTTCTTAAAAGAGTGTTAAACCTGTTCCCATTATATCCAAAATAGTAAATGCTATCTAATAAATATATGGGTGATTGAATAAGGGTCACCAACACTTGGGTAACTGTTTGATATAGAAACAATTTATAATAAATATCTCTCTACAAAACTAAAGCTGAGCAATCAATAATTTTGTCTTCCTTCGTCTACAAGTAGCTTATCCAACATTAACTAGTAAACCAAGGGTGAAAGGGAGGGTTGTAAATCACAAAGAAAAGATTCATTTTATTCTTAATTCCCACTTGAATCTATGTAAAATGTTAAGTTACAGACAGTTAAGGAGAAGCTGTTGTTTTTGAATATGTAATTGCTATTTAGATGATAATGGCATGGATGTCACAGTAGAACCATGATCCAAATTTGAATAAGGTCTTAATGAAGGAGGCTAAGAGAAGAATGACGAATGAAATACAACAGTGTCAGCAACAGACCTTAATGAAGCAAATTACTTTCAGTACCTTTGTAATTCAGGAGGAGCTGCATTTAAAAAGTGACAACTAAAGGATCAAAAGCAGGACCTTTGCAAACTAAACATGCTTAAAACATGACATCACTGTCTGGGCAACAAGGCATTGTGGAAAGCAGCCTCAATGTTTGGGTTTTACAGCTCACATAGCAAAATAACTACATTAAAAGATCTGGCTAGGCAAACCAATTTCCTTAGAAAGCATCTTTACATTTCAAGTTAATGACATTTCTGAACAGAGAAGGACTATAAACGCCCAAAGATACCTTGACCGATTTTTAAAAAGCATTATATATTAACACTAAGAATAGCTTTAAGGCAAAATTAAGCCAGATTTTGCACCACGGAAAACTAAAGAGGTCTTTTTTCAGTTCCCAAATATCATTTATTCTTTTATCATTTGTTAGATTTATGAAATATACAATGCATTCTACTTAATAAGTGGTTGAATCACTTTATATATTCATATTTTAGAATCAATTTCACTTTTACAAAATCACACTGAAGCAATTTGAGAGCATATGGCATTCCCACTGCCAAATGAAACATACGTTCAACATGTTTAAATGATTTACCCAAGGTAACATTGATGATAGTGCTCGAAACTGAACACAAGGCTTCTGACTTCCAAAGAAGTCATTCAAGGCAAACAAAAACTACCAGAGTTACAAATTTAACTTGATGCCTAAAGGATATTTTCTGAAGTCTTCTTAGTAACAAAAACTTGGTGATAGCATTCACTCCATATTAATATTGTAGGCAGACAAGGAGTTTATAACCATAGTGAATATAATCTTTGCTGTACAGACCAGTATTCACACAGGGTTGTAAAAACTGATTTTGCCTGTTTATTCCATCTCCTCAAATAAAGTGCACAAACAGCAATCCTATCAACCAGGGAATGCTAGTACAATAGTTACATATTTATAATCAGAAAATAACTCCTCAATACTTATTAATTAGTGTCCTAACACAGTCATGTTACCGTTTCTAGGGATTGACTAAAAATGTTTCCACTTCAAAGATAAGAATGAGATAAGGTGGAAGTGAAGGAGGAGATCCAAGATGGCAGAATAGGAACAGCTCTGGAGTGCAGTTCCCAAAGAGAACAATGCAGAGGGTAAGTGATCACCACATTTCCAAACAAGTTTTTGCTGCCCACCGACCAGGAGATACCAGGCTGAAAAGCACCACGAGTTTCCAGCACAGCTGTTTCAGCCAGCGCCTCAGTTCTCTGCACAAAAACTCACACAAATCTGGGCACCCGTTTCAACAGGCTCCTGGAACGCCTGGGAGACAGAGCTGCCCATTCAACTGAATAAAAGTGGGCTGAAACATGGAGAGAGGTGATCTGGTGCAGCGGATCCCACCTCAACAAAGACCAGCAATCTGAAACGCTCTGGATTGAGAGTTTCACAGCAAGCGCAGCTGGACCCGGGACAGTCCAGCTCCATTAGGTGAAGGGCGTCAGCCATTACCGGGCAGTCCACCACTACCGATACAGTCTGCCGTTACCAAGGCAGTCCGCCCTGAGTGAGGCAGTCTGCCATTACCGAGGCAGCCCACCATTACTGAGACAGACCGCCATTACCAAGGCAGTTCTAACTGTACTGCTGTAAACAACATCGCAAGGAAGTTCACACAGCAGCTGGGCAAAGCCTACGGCAGCTCAGCAATGGCTCTGCTAGCAGACTGCGACTAGACTACCTCCTTGCTAGGCAGGGCATCTCTGAAAAAGGGCAGCAGCACGTCAGGAACTTATAAATAAAGCCCCACCTTCCCAGGACAGAGCACCTGGGAAAAAAGGCGGATATGAGTTCCGGTGCAGAAGACTTAAACGTACCTGCCCGGCAGCTATGAATGGAACAACAGAGCTCCCACCTCAGCACTTGAGCTCCTATAAAGGATAGACTGTCTCCTCAAGCAGCTCCACAACCTCCATATATGCAGAGACACCTCATAAAAGAGTGCTCAGGCTGACATCTGGCGGGTAGCCTTCTGGATGAAGATAACAGAAGAAGAAACTGGCAGCAACCCTTACTGTTCTGTAGCCACAACAGGTTATCCCCAGGCAAGCAGGGTCTGGAGTGGACTGCCAGGAGTCCTACAGCAGAGGGGCCTGACTGTTTGAAGGAAAACTAAAAAACAGAAAGAAAGAACTTCAACATCAATAAAAAGGACGTCCACTCAGAGACCCCATCCGAAAGTCACCAACTACAAAGACCACAGGTAGATAAATCCATGAAGACTGGAAGAAAACAGTGCAAAAAGGATGAAATCACCAAAAACCAGAACACCTCTCCTCCTCCAAGGGATCACAACTCCTCACCAGCAAAGGAACAAAGCTGAATGGAGAATAAGTCTGACAAATTAACAGAAACAGGCTTCAGGAGGTGGGTAATAACAAACTTCTCTGAGCTAAAAGAACATGTTCTAACCTAAAGCAAAGAAAATAAGAACCTTGAAAAAAGGTTAGACGAAATGCTAATGAGAATAAACAGCTTAGAGAATAATATAAATGACTCGATGGAGCTGAAAAACACAGCATGAGAACTTCGCAAAGCATACACAAGTTTCAATAGCCGAATCAACCAAGCAGGAGAAAGGATATCAGAGATTGAACATCAACTCAATGAAATAAAACAGGAAGGCAAGATTAGAGAAAAAAGAGTGAAAAGAAATAAACAAAGCCTCCAAGAAATATGGGATTATGTTAAAAGACCTAATCTACGTTTAATAGGTGTACCTGAATGTGACAGAGAGAATGAATCCAAGCTGGAAAACACTCTTCAGGATATCATCCAGAAGAATTTCTCCAACCAAGTAAGGAAGGCCAATATTCAAGTCCAGGAAATACAGAGAACACTACAAAGATATTCCCCAAGAAGAGCAACCCCAAGGCACGTAATTGTCAGATTCACCAGGATCGAAATGAAGGAAAAAATACTAAAGGCAGCCATAGAGAAAGGCTGGGTTACCCACAAGGGAAGCACATCAGACTCACAGCAGATGTCTCAGCAGAAACCCTACAGTCCAGAAGAGAGTGGGTGCCAATATTCAACATCCTTAAAGAAAAGAACTTTCAACCTAGAATTTCATATCCACCAAACTAAGCTTCATAAGTGAAGGAGAAAGAAAATCCTTCATGGACAAGCAATTGCTGAGAGATTTCCTCACCACCAGGCCTGCCTTACAAGAGCTCCTGAAAGAAACACTAAACAAGGAAAGGAACAACCAGTACCAGCCATTCCAAAAACATATTAAATGGTAAAGACCATTGACACAATGAAGAAAATGCATCAACTAACAGGCAAAACATCCAGCTAGCATCAAAATGGCAGGATCAAATTCAC
>CAUYLG010055121.1:0-132465 GCA_963573385.1 Cacajao melanocephalus | reverse complement strand
TGTTAACCCTATTTTCTGAATGTTTATTATATGCCGTAATTTCACCGTTTTCATTATATCTTACCGTTTCATTTTTTAAAAAAAAAAAAAAAAAAAAAAAAAAAACACAAGGCTTTGAACCAGAAATCTAGGAATAGCTTTCCCAGTTATTAATTATGTCAACATGGGCAAACTTTGATTTCCACTTTTATAAAGAAGATGCTAATCTTTATCTCCTACTTTTTTCTAATAATTAAATTAGATAATATCTGCAAAGCACTTAGAAAATGTCTGGTGTTTAAGAAACACTCAGCAGCTGCCTCTCAATATGTTCTGATTTCCATAGTGAACACATTCAATTTCAGTACTAAAGGAAACATTACTAAATATAATTTAAATACATGCATCTTATTTTATTTAATGCATTTAATTTATTTTCACTCTATCTCCATTTTTCTCAGATAATTTAAAAACTATCATGATCAAGTTGTAAGTAATGGAATTCATTATTCCATAGTATCATTAAATAACAGTTTAGAATTATTTCTTTATTTATTTTATAGGCAAGGGCAATCCTACTTTTATTATTCATATTTGTAATCACTTCTCCTTTTTCCAAGATATATTCATTTAACTGTTTGGGTTTTAGTCTACCTTTATAGGAACTATGTTTACAACCTGTTATGAAGAAGTCATCAGAATAATATTTTCAAACACTTCTAACTTGACGATGTACTTTCACATGTATTTTCCATTTAATCTATTATATATCCACGCATCCAATAAGCACTCCATTTTCTGGTGTTCCTGACACGAAGATGAGTGTTGGGATAAAGAACTAAAAGCTATTATTGCCTGGTACTTAGGAAGCACACTAATGGAGTATGGTAAAGGCTACCATGCGTGTGTACGCCAGTGCTATAGTAATTTAAAAGTCCTGCATATTTTCCTTTGCACCATTGGTGTATAATGTTAAAAAGAATTACACTGGATATTACTTGAAGTATTACAAAAGGCAGCTTGCTTTTTAATGTATGCATCTTTGGGGGTTTTGAAGAAGAAATTTAATTCTTTGATGTAAAAAAGAACTGTTAAAAGAGTTGGAAACTGCACACATGTATATGTATATGTGCATATCTCAGCATGACTGAGAATGCGAAAAAAATAATAATAAAAGCAGGATACATTCAGACTTGAGTGCAGGGCATTGTGGACCTAAAGGGTATGGGAATCAGTTTTTTTTTTTTTTTTTTTTCTGAATGTACGTGGAAATTAGATCTAAAGAACAGTTATTCAGGCCTCCATGCCTTTACAACTGCAAAAAAGCCTCCATGCCTTTACAACTAAAAACTGCAATTGTAAAGTCATGGAAGCTGAATAACTGGAGTATGTGTCTGAAAGACAAAAGTGGCATGCATTGAGGGTGGGAGAAAAATCAGGAGTTAGATCACAGAAAACTGGAACATCATGCTGTCAGACCTGTGCTTAATTCTTAACTAATGGAAAATGCACAAAGAATATTAGATAGGTTGTGACTTGATTCTGTCTACACTTTATAATGCAGAAACTTAGAAATTAACTGGAGAAGAGCTACTCAGGAGGAAGGGGAGAAAGGGCTCTTTGGTAATCCTTCCGAGACATTGGAAGAGTTTGATCCTACTCTTATTAGTGAGGTTGAAAAGAATAGAATCATTTTAAGTGACATTAAGAAAATAAGCAGTTTATACTTGACATCCAATTGGATTTTACTTCTTAATAAATTCAAAAGCGTTGTTTAAGTTCATTTGTATAGTAATTGTTTACTCCCTAATAAGAGACCTTTTTAATTCACAGTAACAGTTCTTACTATGTATGGAGAAATATCTTTATTTTAGGGTCTGGAATCCGTGAAGAGAGTTTGAATTTAACTCTTTAGACTCAATTATTTTACTGTGGTTCCCTATATATGTCAGTTAACTAATGCCAGCCAAGAAATTATTTCCAAAAATTAATGACTTAAAAACAACAATGATTCATTCTCTTTTACCATTCTCTGGGCTGTCTGGACTCAGCTGGATGGATCTTCTTTTCTGTATGATGTTGTCTGGGGTCACTCATGCCTTTACCTAGGAACTCTGCTTGGACTGCAATATCCAATGTGGCTTTACTCAAATGTCCTGGACCTCTTCTAGGGAAACTGCCAGGCTTCTCAAGAGGTAGACCCAGAATGGACACAGACTTGTTTCTGATGTGTTCTACCGGAAAAAGCAAGTCATACTGACCATCCAGATTGAAGGAGTAGAAATAGATTTCATCTCTCAATGGGTTCAGTGAAATGTGTATTCAGGGAAGAAAGGAATTATTTTAAGACAATCTATCGTATTGTATTATTGGTAGTGACAGATTTTGCAGATTATTTCTGAAAGTAGATATTCTCTTTTCTCATGTAATATCAAATTAAGGGAATATGATAACATGTAAATGTTTATAAAACAGGTTATTCCTTAGAACGACAACTTAATATAGATATATAAGGATCATAATTAACTAATTTTTTTAAGGAGATGAGGTCTCACTATGTTGCCCAGCTAGTCTCAAACTTCTGGCTTGAAACATTTCTCTTCCTCAGTCTCCCAAAGTGCTGAGATAACAGGTGTGAGCCACCGTGTCCGGCCCAGAGTTTTAAAATGTTTTCTTTTTCTATTCCTGTAAGATATTCTTGAGGCATATAGTTTAGATGTACCTATAAATGCATTAAGCATCTATGCCATTTAGTACATCTTCTTCACATTCAATAGTGATGATAAATTTTCATGAGCTAGCAGTTCTTTTGCTATAAGACATAAATTTTATAGCCATCTCAAACAGGGAGAAAAATCTCCTTAGAGTCTAGTATTTCACAGTTACAAACATTAAAAGGGGTGGTTTATATGTCCCTTTGGTACAAGTGTTGGTCAGTATTAGAAACTGGCTGATGGAGTAAATAAAATAAATGATGAAAAATGCAGAGTCATTGATTTGGTAAGGGAACTAAGGAATTATCTTCCCCACAGACAACAATTTTTAGCTGTGAGGCTCAAAGGATGATATAAACATATGTAAAAATAATAAATAAATAAAACAAAATAGTAAACTAGTTACACTAATCAACCCTATAAAACCTATATATACCAAATAGTAAACCAGTAGCACTATTCTGTACCTAAAATTAATAAACATATTTGAAAATTAAACAGAAAAGCATCTATTTGAAAATAGCAAAATTATATAGATTTTTGCATATTGTATAAAAGTTTGAATATAAATGCATTTTAATTTATACACACACTAAATATTCTGTATGATACATGTAAGCCTAAAATAGAAGAGGACAAATTTTAGTAAATCTAAGCCCTAATAAAAATAAATGAAAAAAAAACCAAACCCCAAAACAAACAAAAACTCCTGTCTTTGCACATTCCTTCTGTTCATTTACCTTAGGTATTCAGAAGACTAAAATATTTTTAACTGAATATAAACAGAATCTGGATGTAGCCCCCACCCTCTCTCCCACACGCATATCTGCTTCCTTGATCTCCAGGATTGGTGTTGTTACTCCTGAAAATCCATGTATCTTTTTGCATCTTCATCCCTGCTTCACAAAGCTGGGTTTCCTAATAAACAGAACCATTTTAGCATTTAGGGTGGTTTTCATCTTATACAGAAAGCTGTACTAAATATTTAAAAGCAAGGGATATGGGTTCATCAAACAGGTTGTCTCTGATACATGATTCTACCATCATGGGTAAAGCTATATGATTTTGAGAAATGACGTAAATGTCCTGTACTTTTATCACATGAGGTGAACAATAACAGGTACCTCAAAGTGCTGTGATAAAAACTACTTCTGAAGGCAATACATGTGAAACAATTTAGAAGAGCAATAGGCACAGGAATAAATTAATAATGAACTTTAATCCTATTGATGATAATTGAAAATTCTAGTGGAGATAACAATCGTATGCTAAATGCATATTATGGTCTGGCACATTAAAATTTCTCTCATCTTTTCTTATTTTCTGGGTAGGGAGTAAGGGGTGAATGTCGTTCTCAGTTGTACTTATCTGGAAACCTTTGCTGTTTTTACTGGACACTCCTATCCATATGGTGTCCAAGTTCAACATCAACCCCCTATTTTAATGATTTTGTTTCTTGGAGGTATTCACTACTGGAAAATATAATTATCCCGCCTTTGCCAACTTTAGCCCAGCTTTAGACTCTCAGATACTCTCTTTACAATGTATATGTTAAGTATCATTTCTCTTCATTTTCATCATCCTTTGAAATACTCTTTTTAAAAACGTTCTTTGTTTAACATGAAAGTTTGTATCTTAACAGTAAGTCTCAAATATATCTTCTTGCTAGCAGCTGTCTGTCAGCAGGTGGGAGCTGGATTGTCACTACCATTAAACTAAAATACACCTACAGCTGTGTGAAAGCCAATTCAACGACAATTTATCTTTCACCTCCTTTATTCCCCTGCACAACGTAACCTGCAGAATTGTGTCCCCCAAACGGCAATGTCATCTTAGCTGTCGCTCACACTCTTACTCTCCAAAGCATGCAAGAAAAAAAGCCTGCAAAGGAATTCAGCAGTCCTTGTGATTTGTTTGCTGATGTGCCAAAGGCTCTAACCTCCACTCTTGGGAATTACAAAACAGCCTGATTTTCACCTTTACATGCCTTTCAGTGTATTATTCCTTCTAAAGTAAATAGTGACTCCAGGCCTAAAGGGAGAGCCAGGGAGGTGTGGAAGGAGGTAACAATCAGAACAGTTATTATTAGCACTAGGTTAAGATGGGTAGAGTAACAATACAAAGAAAAAAAAAGGAAAAATCATATTGCTGCTGCAGTGAAGAAAAATAAGTGTCAAAAGGAAGATAAGTTGGAAAATATAACCATGAAAGTCTTTCAGTTACTTTATTGATACAGAAATATTTTCTCTGCTCTTTCCAGCTCAGTGCTTTCTTGCAAAGATTTATATATTTATTTTATTAATAGATGTGTTCAAGCAATAAGACATGACAGGCAGCTCATGTCTGGAGGACTGTTAGACACTTCTGGATTTTGTTAACTGTGAGGAAAAGGGTGATGGAATTCAGAGTACCCACAAATATAGTAATCCGGATGAATTCCATTGCCTGGAGTATCTCTATTTTCTCATAAAGAAGAATTGATGAAAAAACAAGTTTAAACATCAGACTCCACAAAATCTCTGTATTTTATTCATTCGTACCCCAAATCCATATATTCTCTATAAAGCAAAGAGAAAATAATACAACTTTATATTCTTAATCACAACAAAGTATAAGATCATTAAAGCATTATTTATGATCATTCAAGAATAAATTATAATTTTAATGCTTCGCAATTATTTTCTTGTGTATTCCTCTCAGATATTTTCATGGTTTATTGGAGATTGGATAGAATGTAAAGTTTATTCTAAACAGGCAGGATAAAGATACAGAGATCAGAAGTCACAAGTGCATAAAGAACACAGCTACATCCTGAAAAATCTGTCCTGCTTTCTATAATGTGGTTAAATAGACAATGTTCCATATATTTTTTTAATCTAGTTTTCTTGGCACTTGTCAGCTAGTTTTACCACAGTCAGAAAAATATATCTTTATTTGAGTTATAACAAAAGAATCAGAGAAGTTTTTGATTCCTCAATTTTAATTGCTTTTTAAACAGCCAAATTTCAGATTTTTAAAGCTTATTCATCATAAATTTATGGTTTTAAAATTATGTTTGCATTTCTTAACAGAGAACAAAGTAAAGAGGAAAGGCGGGTGGAAACTCAGAAAGTTAAAATATAAAGAAAGGCCAAAAATATTTAAATTTAAATTGTGGAAATTCTAAAAGTAAAACAGAAAAAAAATCCCAGATATTGACTAAGAGTGGAAAGTAAGAAAAAGTCCTCCTCTCCCATGCTCTGTCTCTATTAATCTTCCAGTTTTGTTCCAGCTTAGAACAAAAATGACAAATAAATTAAATGGTAAATGACAAAAACCTTCAATAATCCAAATGGGCTAAAATATGGATGGATCTAAATTATGTAAGACTTCTAAAGGGAACTTTGTATTGTGTTACAATTCAGAACAAAACAGGAAGAACAACAGAGATAGATATGGGAGAGGAGGACTTACTAAAAATGAAATGGTAAAAAATAAAATAAAGAAGGCAAATAGTATAGCTATGGAAAGCTAAGTTCTGGAGCCAGGGTGTGTGAGTTCCAATCACAGTTCTGCAATTTAATAGCTGTATAATCTAAGCAACTACTCTCAATTATCCTGTCTTACTGTGCCTATTTCTTCAACTGAAGATAGGAATAAGTTTAGATGTCTCTAAAAATGCATTAAGCATCTATGCTATTTAGTGCACCTTCTTCACATTCAATAGTGATGATAAAGTTTCATGAGCTAGCAATTCTTTTGCTGTAAGGATGTTGAGATGATTAAATGAGTTATTACATGTAAAGTGTTTTTTTAAAAAACGGAAGTATATTTCAAGACTAAGTATTTGTCTTCCTTATAAAATGACAAATAAATTAAATGGTAAATGACAAATTTACCTTGAACAATCCAAACGAGCTAAAATATGGGTGGATCTAAATCATGTGAGAGTTCTAAGGGGAACTTTTCATTATGTAAGCATATGAAAATGTCAGAAGTTCTGCTTAATTTTGTATATTCCATTTTGAGGGAGTTTAATAACAAGCGTATACATCACACATACTATTTTGTATGCACAGTCATATCAAGTACATTGAATTTTATATAGATTTATTTAGAAAAATTTCAATGTTAAAACTTGCAACTTTTGAGTGATAAAGCAATTCCATAATTTGCATTAAAATTATTTTGGTTAGCTAACATAAAAAATTGTACTTTGGAAGTAATTTTGAATAATCTTTAGAAAGTAATATCATTTAATCTTTTGTAATACTTATCTCTTGAATGTAATACTAAGTAGATTTGGTTTATAGAGTTATCCTTTGTTTGAATATTTATCAGTACTTACAAATAGTAATACAAATAATAAAAGTATGTTGCCTTAAGTAAGTATTATGCTTGCTATGTACATTGAGTGCTTTATATGCATTATTTTTAGTCCTTATAAAACTATTTTATAAGGACTAAATCCTTAAAATCCCTATCTTCAGTTGAAGAAACAGGCACAGCATGAAAGTGAGGTCCAAAGAAGATCAATGACTTATGAAATCTGTATAAAAGTAATCCACAGCAGACATAGGTGAAAGCCAGTGATAAGCCCAAAGGCAAAACAGATAAAATTTTGAAAGTTGTAAAGTGTTGTGCAATATTAATTATTATTATTCTACTACAAAATAAAATTCAAGGTAAAGTTATTTTAACATACACTTTCTTGCTCATTAGATTGTTACTATTAAGTGGTTGATATTAAAAATTATATTTTATTTGAGTGATGAGAGAATCTAGCTACAGAAAATATGAGTGGTTTGCCCATGTATTTATAAACACCAGTTGCTGGAATATGAAACCTTGTCTTCCCATGTTACTTATTTTTGTATTCATTTCACAGTATCTACTATACTTTTTGTTGGTATGATGCCCAAGTGATACTTACAGTGAATGCCAACTTAGGTATAAATTTATGAAAAGGAAAATAAAGTTGACAAAGTTATAGTGCATGTAGGAAAATAGTACAATTGAGACAAGTGAAATTTCACATATTTCAAAGCAAGCATAGACTTTCAAACCTGCATCTCCAATTCTGTTCTTTCACTGAGTTCAAATTCCATACAACTGCTTAATAGGTGTTTTCATAATCTTTGCACTGTGGTCAAAATAAAATATTGAAAATATAATTTTACCCCAAAAGACTTTGAAATCTAACCAG
Source organism: Cacajao melanocephalus (assembly GCA_963573385.1). Classification (NCBI taxonomy): domain Eukaryota; kingdom Metazoa; phylum Chordata; class Mammalia; order Primates; family Pitheciidae; genus Cacajao; species Cacajao melanocephalus. The sequence continues at coordinate 124,587 of CAUYLG010055121.1, read as the reverse complement.
AAAGAAAAATTTAAGGATGTGAATCAACCAGCAAGCAATAAAGTATCCTACAATTACTAGAAAAAGTTTGATTTTAGGTTTCTAAGCAGTTATATACAAGACCAGAGCTAATTGAGATTCCAAGAAGGCAAAACTAGCTTCTAGAACTGATAGGTATAAAATATTTCAAGAGTAAAATACGTTTGAAATTTCAAGATTCTTTTGTCCTTTCTTTATTCAGTGGAAATACTCCTTTCCCCACTCCAAGGTTAATAAATGTAAGAAAAAATACTCATATAGAATGTAGCATATTCATATAGAAAGACCTATACACCTAAAAAATATGAAGTGTGCTACTTTGATTGTTTTTAGATATGAAATTACCACAATATATTTGTAGAATATTATAGTACATTATTACAACTAATTATTTATATTTAAGGGTTTTTTTTTTTAATTACCAGACGCACTATAGAGTTTTCATGGACTATGTCCTAAAAGATCTATTCCAAGTTGCTTGCTTTCTCTCTGTCTCTTTCAGGGATGCCAGTAGGTTATAGATTTAGTCTCTTTACTTAATACAATATTTTTCAGAGATATCTTTTATTCTTTTTAATTTTTTCTTTACTTTTGTCTGAGTAAGTTATTTCAGAGAGCTAGTTTTCAAGCTCTGTGATTCTTTACTCAGTTTGCTCTATTTTGCTGTTAATAGGGACTGCATTATGTAATTCTTGTAGTATGTTTTTCAGCTCTATTATATCACTTTGGTTCTTTTTTACGATGGCTGTTTTACCTGGGCATTACCATACCACTTTATTGTTATTCATAATTTCCTTCAATTGGGTTTTGACATTCCTTGAATCTTGATTATCTTCATTCTGTACACATTCTGAATTCTATTTCTGTCATTTCAGCCATTTTAGCCTGGTTAAAAACCCCTCCTTTAGGACGAGTGTGCTTTTTTGGTAGAAAGAAGGCATGCTTGCTCATTTAGTTGCTAGAGTGCTTCTGCTGGCTCTTTCTCATCTCTGTAGGCTGATGTTCCTTCAATCGTTGATGTTGCTTAGATTTTTTTGTTTGTTTGTTTGTTTTCTTCTTTGATGCCCTATAAGGTTTGATTATGGTATAAGGTGGATACAGTTGACTGTCTTCAGTTGCAATTCACACCTGGGTGTTGGAGGACCCCCTTTGATTACTATCTCTGTGCCTGCATTTCCTTTGTTGGGTGTTCTGATCCACGGGGGCTGGAGTTGGCAGAAAAGTCGTATCCTTGTGAGATCAGACCTAATCTGCTGTCCATGTGCTTCCTGGGGAAACAGGGTTGTGCCTGCCTGCGGGAGTTTCAGTAAAAGCAAGACCACTAGGTTGGAAGCTCTAGTGGGTGTGGCCTGTCTGTCCATGAAAAGCAAGGATGGGTTGGGTTGCTCACCCTCCTGTCTAGGTATTTCCACTGCAACAGGAAGTTGTGCCCCTCAGGAAATTTGGGCAGAAGTAGGATTACTGGTCTGGAAGCTCTAGAAGGTGTGGTCTGCCTGGCTGCCAGCAGCAGGGGTGGGTGGAGATACCTGCCCTGCCATCCCGTGCTTCCCGGGAAAACATTTTTAAAATGTTTACATTATTTTAAAAATTTTTTATAAACAATTAGCACCTGTGTGCCTTGCGCAGAAATAAGTATGGTATAAGTAAACTAAATGATACAAATAATATATGACAGTTGTTTTGAGTTTATAATTCTCAAATGAACAAGCAAAACCATGGCAGCACTTAAAAATATTACATTTGGGGAAAAATGTAAAAAATATGAAATAAAAGAATTATATAAAAATTTATATAAAGTGTGAAAATGTGACAATATGAATTTCTCTCTATAAAAATATAATAAAATTTAATATTAAAATTGATTTTATATTATGTTCAAAATTCCTTCTTTCCCCTCCTCCCTTCAAACTTCACACATGACATTTTCCTCTCATTACTTCTTATTTCATAGTTTTGGCCTCACACTTCAGAAATGTAATAATCTTAAATGACTTAAGTCCATTTATTAACTTGCCTATTTTGTTGCAGAATTGCACAATTTACTTTTATATGCATTATAAAACATTGTAAGCAAACATGTGACTTTTAAAAGAAAAGAAACTTAATCTTTTAGAAATAGGTACTTGTATACCATTTAAGGTAAGTTTTATTCTTTTGTGTAGATTGTAGTTTCCAACTAGTATTATTTACCTTCTGCTTGAAAGGCATTCTTTTGCATTTCTTATTGTAAAGATTTGTAGAAAATGACTACTTTCAGCTTCTATTTATCTGAAAAATATCTTATATACATTTTTAAAAATACTTTTGCTCAGTGTAAGTTGTATTAGGTTTTCAGCAATTTAAATTTTTCTTTTTATTGTATTTTCACTGCAATTATTTTTAAGAGAAAATTATAAATTTTTCTTGGCTCATTTCCTTATGTGTAATATGTTTTTTCTCTGGTAACTTATATATTTTTCTCTTCAACTTTGAAAATCAAAATTTTGACTATAATTTACCTAGCTGTGGTTCTCTTATCATTCTGACCTTACTATACCTATAAATTTCTGATTTAGATAATATATGCAAAGCCTGAGCCTATACCATAGTTCTTCTGCATTTTTCTGTCTCAAAGGCAGTATCTTTTCCAATGATGATCATTTTAAACTATTTGACACTGGACTACAAGTCTCTGAAGTTCTGCTCATTTGTTTCACATATTTTTTCTCTGTGATCTTCAAAATGGACAATTTATATTGATATGCTTTCAAGTTTACTAATATTTTCTTTTCCTAGTCTCCAATCTGATATAAATTCCATCTACCAAGTTCTACAATTTTTCTTTCATTGTTTTGTAATTTCAATCTCTGTAACAAAATTCCCTATTGATTAACTCATTAAGACCATATTATTTTCTTTTAATAATATAAATTACCTTTAGAAGCTTTTAAATAGCTTTAAAAGTAGCTACTTTAGAGTAATTTCTGCTAAGTCCAATATCAGTGTCATCTTGAGTTATGTTTCCTCCCTCACTCTCCTCCTTCTCCTTTATTGGATTCTCCTCCTTTCCCTTCTTTTCTTCCTATTTTGACTCTTCTTCCTCCTCCTCCTTTTCCCTCTTCTCCTTTCATTTTTCTTCTTCCTCTTCTTCCTTCTCCTCTTCTTATCTTCCTCAACTATGGCTTGCATTTTTCTATTTAGTTGAATTTCTCATAAGTGTTGATTCATCATTGGACATTGGGAATAATACATAAAAATAATACTTAGAGACTTTGTATTCTGTTATCTTCCTTAGAAGAGTGCTAATTCTAAACTTAAAAGGCACTTTAGCCTATTAGCTTATCACATGGAAATTGAGTAGTTTTTATTTCATACATTGTGAATGGGATCTATGGAAAGCCCAAAGTATTCGCCAAGCCCTGTAACTTGGCAAAACTCAGCTGCCAAACTTTATATCCCTGAGAATCTTGTTAAAGTTTGGCTTTAGGCTCTGTCTTTAGGGGTAGGTCTAGAGTAGAGTAGAGTAGAATGGAGTTGAGTCTAAGGTACAGATTTTACTTCCACGGTTCCTAGATGAATGTTTAAGATATTAACAATAGTTTAATTAGATCTTGCTATAATAGGAAGACCAACATTCTAATGATTCACTAGACTGTACTTTCTTAATTCTGCTCAATACCTGCTTTCTATGTTCCAGCAATAAATCCCAGAGCAGCTGTTGTTTGGCAACTCTTGGATGATCTTGCTCTGGACATCTATAATAACATTGTTCTCTGCTACCAATTTATACTCAATACACACATGAACTCGTGCGCTTCTCTCCCTACACAATTCTATTTTCTCTATGCTCCATTTCACAAAGTCTAGTTTCTCTGTTTGCCCTGAACTCTGAAATCTAATTCCTGAAATCAGAAAGATCCATGGAAACTCTAACAATCTGAGCCATTGTTGGAAAATTGCTTCCAGCATAAAGCTGGTAGATCATAAAGTTCAGATAAGCAAGAGATTATGAGCAACTCAAAGATTAGCATAGAAAGAATTCAATATCTCCTCTATGGCTGGAGGTGTAAAGGGAAAAAACATTGTTCTTGGCATATAGTGTTGTGAAGATGAAACTTCTTTCAATGAATGTAAATATAAAAATAAACCACTGCTAGTACCTAGTACGGAGTATGAAAAGGCAATGATTACAATAATATATCTCTCTTTCTGAATTTTTATCTCCTGCTGGGCATCACATTGGCCAAATTTAAATGAAAGTTGCAGGCTAGAGAACAAGGACAGGATAATGCAGTCATATGTCAGCCTCTCAGGACAAAAAATGGTGGAGAGAAAGGAGTCAAGCTATTTAGGCATGGAAAAGAAATACTTTGCATATAAACATTTCTGAATTGAGAACAATAAGTTATTCTAAATTTATAATGAAATATATCTTTATTCACATATTTATATAATCATTCAGGCACTATAAGAATATGTAAAAATCTAGATTATTACCTTGAACTATAATATCATATCTACATTAGCTAAATATCATTGAGAAAAACAGAAACTGATATTTTTATAAATATTAAAACATTCTGTAGCTTGAATAAGTTTAAAGATGTTGTGGTATTAAGGCAGTCTTAAAGCCAGATAGGTAGTAACTGGTATAATTTTCAGAAGATTAAATAATAGTTACATTTTCCAGTTTTTTTTAGGAATTTCACACACAGTATTGCTGATTCTCAAAAGTGTTCTCAAAGCTGAGTGTTATCATTTTTGATTTATAGAGCAGGAAACAGTCTCAGAAAGGCTAACTATATTTCCCAGTATTGCATGGCCGTTTAGTGATAAAAAAAACATTTTCATACAAATCTAAAGTTTACTTCCTTTTTGTGTATCCATCATATTACAAAAATATACTTGTATGCCGTAAATTTACATAAGGAAGCAAACAAAAAAAATCTCACAAAGTTTATTTACTTACAAGCTATTGACAGTGAAAGGCACTAAAGTTCATAAAAAGTTCAATTTCACTTAAAGAGAAAAAAAATGACATAAACTAAAAATAAACTGTGTTCAGAAGACATAAAGCAGTCTGAAGAGAATGGTCCTTTATAAAACCTTTGGATTATTCCAAAGGCATCACAATTGTGCCAAAGGCATTAAGTTTAGATCACATCAGTTTCATGTAGTATGATTACCTATAATTAACATCCATTTTAATGGCTAAGAGTCAGAAGAAAATTAAGGAATTAGCAACAGAAAAATATGACATGCAACACATTAATGTGCTTTTTAAAAAAATGTTTGTTTAAGGAAAAATAATAGAATGCACTATATATCCTTGGTGATAAGGATATATGTATCCTTAATAATAAGATGTGACATCTATGGTGAATGTCTAATAAAACCTACAATTTCTAAAAGTTTAAATTTGGAATGTTAATACATCTTAATCATCACAATATCCTATTTGTCTGCAATGCTTGATAACAAAATAATAATTTGACTACTTTTATATTAATCAGATCAATTTAAAAGTCATTTATACAATTTTATTATAGTTTTTTATCTTGACTTTATAATAATATGCTTATAAGCTGTTTATTAGTCCACAAACAGTGCTGTAGAGATGATTCAGCTTCCATGATTTTCACCTATAATATATATTTACAATATTGAAGCTAGGAAGCAGTAGGAAACAGTCAGTTCTTTCCCTTTGACATTATAGTCTAGTGTTTACCTGGAATGTGATTATATTTGTCTAAGATAGTTTCTTTTGCCTGATAGGCTTTCCTTCCTTTGATTATTTCTACTTTCAAGAGGCATGTTTGATCCATGTGTTCTTTCATTACTAATTCACCACATTTTTATCCTTAATCTTTTAAATACTGCTGGTAATATTTTGGCTATTCTACAAGTCTGGTAATTTTATTATGGAAAACAGTGAATATCATAGGTAATCCCAGACTAAATGGACAAATCAATACAAAGAAGTTACATTATAAATTGCCCAATGAACTCAGAAAAGCAAAGTTATATATTTTTTTCACCATTGAGAAGCAAACAAAGGATAATTTGGGTATGCAGAATGATCTCAGTAGGAAGTTGGAATTGTTCAGCAGTCTAGACAATCCCAGTGGACCAATATGACTGATATACTTTGGAAAATATCCTTTGGACAATCTCAGTTTTCACTGTACACCTGAAACATACATTTATATGATATTAGCAAAACTAGAGTAAAAATGAAATGTCAAATAGTAAGTTTTACTCCTTCAGGAATTAAATTAAATTTGAACATTTTTTATTTCCCTCACTTTCCATATTTTAAACAGATTTTCAGATACTCCTATTATAGCACATCTCATATATATTTATAAACTACTTGTTTATGGGTTAGTGCCATTAGATTCTAGAGCTTAACTATTGAAATACTGTTAGACAAATTTTATAAATCTAATGTTTAGTACAGTGTTTGGCATCTAGCTCATGCTCAATGAATATTGCCTTGAACTGTTGAACACTGTGAATTGATTTTGCCTGAATTCTTATTTCAGTTGATTATTGAAATGTAGTGTACATATAGGTTTTCAGAATTAAAAATTGTGTTGTTGGTCAACAGGAGCAGTTAAGACAAGGAGGAGTAAGCTCTCGTTCTCTATTTGCACAGTAGAGTGACTATGATTAACAGTAAGGTATCATACATTTCAAAATAGTTACAAGAGAGGCTTTGAGTACATACGTACATATGCATGTATGTGTATGCATATATACATACACATAGGTAAATATATGTGCAAAAATACATGTACCTACATATATATATATATATGTACACATGTAAGCTTAGTCCATATATATGTATAGAAACATCAATTTGTACCCTCAAAATATGTACAATTAAAAATAAAAGTAAATAAATAGTAAAAAAAAGAATTAACCTCTAAAAATTATGTTGGATGAAAAGGGTTCAAAGAGTATGGTTGCTGTGACAAAAAATAAAGACGAATAAGTGGCAAGAAATAAAGATAAAGCAATACAGGTCAATTTCTACTTCTGGCACTTCTGGTGCAGACAAATGCTTGCTTGCTTGCTTGCTTGCTTGCTTGCTTGCTTGCTTGCTTGCTTTTTTCTTTCTTTCTTTTTTTGAGACAGAGTCTTGCTTTGTTGACCAGTTTGGAGTACAGTGGTACAATCTCAGTTCAATTCAACCTCCAACTCCCAGGCTTAAGGGACTCTCATGCCTTAGCCCCCTGAGTAGATGGGACTACAGGCCTGTGCCAATGCACCTGGCTAATTTGTTGTATTTTTGGTAGAGATGGGGTTTTGCCGTGTTGCTCTGAATGATCTCCAATTCCTTGCCCCAAGTGATTCACCCTCCTTGGCCTCCCAAACTGCTGGGATTACAGGTGTGAGCCACTGTCCCTGGCAAACAAACCCTTTCATCAGAAACGATAGACAGAACAGGTAGAAAATTGCGGTTTTTCTTTCAAAACTTAGCAAACAAAAATATATGTTACTAGAACTCAAATACTGGAGGGGAATTTTTCAGGCAGAATGTAAGTCTACATGGAAATACTGTAATGATGAATAAATAAGTGTGTAGGTTACTTTAAATGAATATTGAGTGGTTAAAGCAATATTTGTGTCTTTTGGGTGTTTATAATATACATAAAATTAAAGTGCACAGAAACAATAGTACAGACATCAACAGATCAGGTGGAGATAAAATGGCCTAATGTCTTCATTTTTCTCAGGAAGTGATAAGAGCACTAATTTATAATTGACTCTAATAATCAAGGATGCACATTTTGCTTTCTAACAGAAAACGAAACTTACAAGTCAATAAAAAACATGCAATAAAAACACCCACTTGATTAATATGAGAAAGCAAAAATGATGAAATAAAAGAAACAAATAGTAGAGGAACAAACATAAAATATATACAAAAATAGTTATAGTAAGTTTAAATATAGTACATACTTCAAAGTTAAGACTATGAGATGAGCTAAAAAAAAACCCTAAATGCTGTTTATAAGAAATATACCTTGATTATGATATTTTAATATTTATAAGTACAGGCACTAATTTACAAATAGCTAAATGTATCTATGCTAATACTTGTTAAAGTATAATTTATGCTGTGACCATTGATAGATATAATGAAGGGTATTTCATAATGATAGACAAGTAAGTAAGGACCATATATTAATTTTAATTCTATTCACCTAATAACTTGTCCAAATATGTAGAGCAAAACTGAAATAACAAGGAAGGGAAAAATCTATGCAGTAAAGATTTTTAATGAAGTTGTTTAGTAACAGATGAAAGAAACAGAAACAAAAGAGTAGATCTAATAGCAATCTAAACACAATTAAAAAATTAGACCCAATTGGCATACATTTACCTGATGAATGAAAATATACATTATTAATAAGTTTACACTAAAAATTTACCAATATCAAATTATATTATTTCTCTTAAGAGAGGTGGACATTTCAGTAGTAAATATTTGTATGATGCTCTAAGGTCAAAATTATCCTCTTCTGATGAAAATGAAATAACAATTCTTTTCTTTTTTGGTAACAACCTGAAATAGAGCCATGAAATTATGTTTCATAAACATCCATTTGGCAGCATATTTGATACATTTAGGCCATAGGAATTTTTTGAATAGAAGCATTTAATCAGATGTATAATGTGCTAAAATTTTCTCCCATTCTGTGGATTGTTTCTTTTACTTTCCTTTTATTTATTGAAAACAAAAATTGTATATATTTATTGTGTACAACATGTTTTAAAATACGTATTGTGGAATATCTAAACTGAATCAATTAACATATGCTTATCTCACATACTTGGCATTTTATTGTGGTAAAAACACTTAAAATTCACTTTTTTAGCAAATTTCAAGAATATAATATATTGTTATTATTATAGTCACCATATTACACAGTAGATCCCTTGAACTTATTTCTTCTAACTGAAATTTTGTATCCCTCTACCAACACATCCAAAACTCCACTCCTGAGCTTTCACTGTCTTTATATCATAACACAAAGTTTTAAATTTTGATAAAATCTAATTTATCTATTCTTAAAATGTGTCTCTTGTGCTTTCAGTGTCAGATCTGAGCTATTACCTAAACCAAAGATATGAAGTTTTACTTTTACATATCTTTCAAAGAGTTTAATAATGTTAGCTATAATATTTGGTCTATTATCCTTTATGAGTTAACTTTTCTGTATGCTGTGATGCTAGTGGTCATACTTTTACATGTGTATATCCAATTGCCCAGTTCCATTTGTTGAAAAAACTATATTTTCTCCATTACACTTTCTTCTCACCCCTATTAAAAATCTGTTGTCAGACTTGTTGTTTCAGGAAGATGGTGTAGACATACTTCTCTCCATTTCTCATGCTACAAACAACTAAAAATCCTCTATCTTATATATAAAGCCCATATTGAGAGGTGGGAGAAAAAGGCAGATTGACTAGGGAACTTGACATCTAAAGAACATTTTGCTAGTTCTCTGGAATTGCTTTTTCCTTCATGTATCTGAGTCTCAAACCTAAATAAGCCAGCAACTTGGAAATAGACACAGTCCTAAAAAGCACCAATAAAAGCCCACCTTCTCTACCCAAAGGACCGGGAAAAAAGAAACATCAAAAGACAAAAAATTTTTAGTTGATAAGTGTCCTGTACCAGCCAAACAACACAGAAAAATATGTGACATCCACCCCATCTACAACAAAAAAAGACTGAGCTGGTACTTCCTGGCTTACCAGGCTACAACAAAGTATTCCAGCACCCTCATTGTGGTGGTGTTTGAAAGAGCTCTGCTAGACAGTAATGAGACCCCCTCTTACTGCAGTGTCGGTGTAGACACTGGATCCTGAACTTTCACACTCTCTTAATAGTAACAAGGTGCTTCTTCTGCTTCCTGCTTGGGTGGTGTCGCACGAGTTTTAGCGTTCAGAATGGTCAACGGCACCCAGTTACAACAATGTGACTTCCTGGGTTGTTTATGGAGGCCAGCTAGGAAACATGGACTTCTCCTTTGACCTGCAAATAATGCGATCATCCTACCCTTCCCATTCCACTGCTGGAGTAGTCTCAAAATAGGCACATACACAGAAAACATAATACAATCCAGATTTCCTTAGCATAATATGAAAATATCCGGTTTGCAGTTAAAAAACTCACTTGTCATACCAAAAACCAACAATGTATCAAACTAAGTAAAATAAAATCATTGGATGTCCACCCTGGAGGACAGGTATTTTAGAATTATCTCACAAAGATTTTAAAGCAGTCATGATAAAAATGCCTCAACAAACAACACTGGCACACTTAATAGAATTTTTTCAAACAAAAGTGTCAGCAAGAAGAATTAAAAGTCTCAGCAAAGAATAGAATACGTAAAGAGGAACCAAAGTCTAAGAAAGTATAATAAGTGGTAGTAAAATCTCAATTAATGGGATCAACAGCCAAATAGAGGGAACAAAGAAAATAATCTAAGAACTGAAGACAGAAAATAAATTACTCAATCTGAACAACAGGAAGAAAGTAGGCTCATAAATGAATAGTGCAGCGAGGACCTGGAGGACTAAAACAAAGGATGTAAAATTTGTGTCACTGGAATTTTAAAAGGAGTAGAGAAAGGGAGCAGGACTAAAGACATACTCAAACAAAAAATGACTAAAAATTGTCTAAATTTGGCAAGGGTCAAACCTACAGATCCCAAAAGCTGACTATACTCCAAAATAGAGAAACCAAAAGAAAACCCATGCATGCACATCTTAAATAGAAAGCTAAAGAAAAAATAAATAAATAAAAGTATTACAAGCAGCCAGAGGCAAAAGGACCCTACACCTATAGGTGAAAAGGATAAAAGGTATAGAAGTACTCAACAACACGGTTGACAAACAGGATGTAATTAACACTTATGAACACTTTACTCACAACATTGTAATATATATTCTTTTCAAGTGTCAAAGGAACAATCTAATCTCTCGTGTAAATAATAGGAAAAAAAGAAGAAGAAAAGCTAAATCTAGAGCAAGGAGTAGATAGTAAATATAGAAAAAGAGCTGAACATTTGAAAATAAAATAACAAAATAGAGAAAACAATAGAGAAATATTATTGAAATGAAAAATTTGATTATTTGAAAAGATCAGTAAAATTGACTTACCACTAGGAAAACTGACAAAAAAGGTAGAGGACATAGATTAGCATTGTATTAGTTTGTCCTTGCAATGCTATAAAGAAATACCTGAGACTAGGTGTTTTATAAAGAAAAAAGTTGTAATTGGCTCATTGTTCTGTATGTAAAGGAAAGAACTATGGCAGAATCAGCTTCTGGGAGGCCTCAGGAAACTTAACAATCATGGTGGAAGGTAAAAAAGGAGCGAGATATTTCACATGGTAGGAGCAGGAACCAGGGTGTGTATAGGGTGCTGTACACTTTAAAAAAAAATGACATCTCTTGAGAATGTACTCACTATCACTAGGACAGTACCAACAGGGATTTCTTTCACAAAATCGGGATCTAAATAATTGGAGAGACATGCTGTGTTTAGGGAGTGGAAGTCTCTTATAATAAAAAAACAATTTTCCCCAAGTTTACTTATAAATTTAATGGCATTCTTGACAATATTTCAACAAGACTTTTTGTAGACATAGACAAAATTTTTTTAAATTTTGTTTCAAAATACAAAGGAACTAGAATAGCTAAATAATTTTGAAAAAAGAATAATAACATGGGAAGATTTAGTGTAGCTGATTTCAAAACTTATTATATAGTTACAATAATCAAGACTCTGGCATTAGCTAAGAGGTAGACACATAGATCAAGAGAACACAATAGAGAACTTCAAAGACAGATTCAAACAAGTATGCCAAAATAATTTTTAGAAAGGTGTAATAGCATTTCATTTAGGAAAAAAATATATTTTTTACCAAATGGTACTGGATCAGCTGGACATACACAGGAAAACAAAATGAATGTTGATCTAAGTCTAATACATAATACAAAAATTAAATAATCAGATCACAACTTAATTGTAAAACCTAAAACTATTACACTTTTAGAAAAATAGATAGAAACAAATGTTTAAAATCTAAAAGAAAAAGAATGTCATTCAGTTCCTTAGCCCAGTGGGTCATGTGACCCTCAGGTATATAACCCAGGACAGGCTGCCTTTTGGGGTCCCACAGCTGTGGTGCACGTAGGACATATGTAGACAAGACTCCATCTGAACCAGACAGCTTTCCCAAGCCTTTGGGGAATGGCTCACAATGGACCCTAGGTTTCTGTTGTCTTTTGCTGCCTATGTGTAATAAATGCATTTCAGGGGAAAAAAAAAAAAAAGAATAGTTGAAGAAGAATTCTTAGTCTTTATAACATAGCAAGATCTATAACATGTAAAAGGACGACATGGAATTCATCAAGATTAAAAACTTTTGCTATGCCAAACACTCTGTGAAGAATATGAAAAGACCAGCTATTGAGTATCAGAAAATATTTGGAAATTACAAACTGAAGAAAAGTACCTGTACATAGAATATATAAAACCTCTCAAATTTAGCAGTTAAAAAATTTAATGATCCAATTAGAAAATGGACAAAAGTGGGATTTTTTTTGTTTTTTTAATACTTGGATATGCATTTATGCTTATATCAAAATAAGTTTTAAAATAACCAATAAAGTTGCTCAATTTCCCTCTGACTTCCCCACATTCAAATCAAATGTCTACATACGTAAAACTATATTTCTGGACTCTTAATATTATTCAAGTAAGCTACATGTCCATCTTTATGACAGTACCATGCTATGTTAATGTAGCTTTGAAATACATTTTAAATTAGGAAGTAGGTATCATCCATTTTTTTTTTTCAAATTGTTTTGACCATTCTGGTTCTCTTGCATTATATATTTTAATATAAATGTTCACATCAGCTTGTCAATTTTAGCAATTAAAAACAGCCACATATGATATTGCAAGGTACTGCTTGAATAAGTGGATCAATTTAGAGTGTATTTGCCTCTTGAAAATGTTGCCTTCCCATTCAAGAAAAAAGGATATCTATCATTTATTTACATATACTTTCCTATCTTTCAACGTTTTGTAGTTTTTCATGTAAAAGTCTTGCTTCTCTCTTGTTGAATGTCTGCCCAAATATTCTTCTTTATGGTATTGTGAATGAATTTATTCCCTAATTTTATTTGTTAGATTGTTCATTGCTAATATATAAAAATACAGTGAATTTTTGTGCACTAATACTGTAGCGTAAAACCTTACTGAATTTGTTTTTCATTCTGATAGGTTTTACTGCGTTTTTTTTAGGGCTTTCTTTATACAGGGATACCTCATTTTATTATGCTCTGCTTTATTATGCTTTGAAGATATATTTTTTAAAAAAACAAATTGAAGTTCAGTGGTAATGCTGTGTGGAACAATTCTATAGGCACCATTTTTCCAACAGTATGTGCTTACATTATTAGCATTTTTTAGCAGTATTTTTTAATTAAGACATGCACATTTTTTAGACTAAATGCTATTGCACACTTAATAGACTATAGTATAGTGTAAATTTAACTTTTATATGCACTAGGAAACCAAAATATTGATGACTCACTTTATTGCAATATTCACTTTATTGCCATGGTTTGGAATTGAACCCACAATATCTCTGAGGTATGTCTATATAAGTTCCTGTCACCTGCAAATAGTGATATTTGTATTTCTTTCTGTACTGTATGATTGCATTTTATTTTTATTTTTCTTATCTAATTTCCCAAGCTAGAACCTCAAGTATAGGTTAAATACAAGTGGCAAGAATGAATATCCTTGTTCTGTTCCTGAGCTTAGAGGAAAAGCCCTCAGTCTTTCACCATTAATTATGATGACTGTCATCAGTTTAATATAGATGTTCTTTATCAGGTTGAAGATATTCCATTCTATTTTTAGTTTATTGAGTGGTTTTTTTTTTATAAAAAGCCTGTTGGATTTTATAAAATATATATTCTTTTTCTATTGGAATACTATGTGGATTTTGTCCTTTATTCCATTAATATAATCCATTACATTAATTGATTTCAGAATGTTAGGTTTTAATCTTCTGTTGCTTCTTTTAATATATTTTTGAGATGTTTTCTTATCTGCAGTGCTGTGGATTGCAATTAGCATTCTACTTCAACATTCTAGTTCAGATTAATACTAACTTAATTTCCAAAACATACAGAATATTTGCAGCAGTATGTTTTCATTCCCTCCCCATTTTTATATGAACATTTTATTATAAAATGTCATATCTATACATTATAAACTATTCAGAACTGTTTTATAATTACTGTTTTTGCAGTTTAAAAATTACATAGAAAAATAAAATAGTTACAAATATACATTTTTGTTCCCTTCATGTTTACCAAATAGTTGCTTTACTGGTACTCTTTATGTAGATTCAAATTACTGCTCCATGCTTTTCCATTTCAGCCTGAAGAACTCATTTTAATATTTCTTGTAAGACAGGTCTGATAGTGATGTATTTTAGCAGGTTTTATGTTTTTCATATATTATTATTTCTCCTTCATTTTTGAGAACCTTTGGTTATAGATTTCCTTGTTAATGTTATCTTGTTTTCATTCCTTTAAACATGTAATTCTACAACTTTTGGCCTTAATCTTTTATATGTTTGATTTCTTTTTCCTCTTTTCTGCTTTCAGGATTCTCTCTGTCTTTCAGCAGTTTGACTGTAATGTGTCTCAGTGTGGATCACTATATGTTATTTTTCCTGGATGTGTAAATTAATATTTTGAAATCATATTAAGTAGTATTTGACCACTTTTTTTTTTCAAATATCCTTGCTATCCTCACCTCTAATCTCTTCTTCTGGGACTTCAATTATGCAGAACTTGGTGTGTGTAATGATGTTCCAAAGGTCTCTGAGGCCCTCCTAATTCATATTCATTATTTTCTCTTTACGTGCCCTAGAGAGGATAATCTCAGTTGAATTATCTTCAAGTTTACTGATTCTTCTTCATGAAGCTCAAATTTGTTACTTATTTCCGTTAGTGAATTTTTTGTTTTTAAATTGTTTAGTTTTAAAAACGCAAAATTTCCATCTGGTTATTTTTAATTAACTTCTCATTTATTTGGTGAGACATCATTTGCATATTTTCAGTTAATTCCTTATTTATTTATTTTAGTTCTTTAAACATATTTGTAGTAGCTAACTTAAAATCTTTGTTACGTATGTCCAATTTCTGAACTTCAAAAATAGTTTCTATCAACTGATTATTTTAAATGAGCCATATTTTCCAGTTTCTTAGCATGTGTCATAATTTTTATTGAAAACATGGTATTTTAGGTAAGAAGTTGTGGCTTGCACCTGTAATTCCAGCACTTTGGGAGACTGAGGTGGGCAGATCAGTTGAGTCCAGGAATTTGAGCCCAGCTTGGGCAACATGATGAAATTCCATCTCTAAAAAATTACAAAAATTACCTGGGCATGGTAAAACATGCCTGTCATCCCTGTGACCTGGGAGGCTGAGATGAGAGGATTGCTTGAGCCTGGGAAGGTTGAGACTGCAGTGAGTCATTACCATGCCACTGCACTCCAGCCTGGGTGGCAGTGAGATCCTGTATCAAAAAGAAAAAGAAAACATGGCATTTTAAATACTAGAATGTACCACCAGTGGAAATCATATTCTTGCCCCTCTAGGTTTTGTTGCCTGTGTCTGTTTTTCATTGTTTTGATATTCGTTCATTTATTGACTTTCCCAGATTAATTCCGTAAAGCCTATATTCTTTCTAGTTCATGGCTAACATAGCCTCTACTCAGTTAGCAAATTGTAGGTCAGATATTTCCTCAAATGTCATAAAAAAATCAATACATCTTTCATCTTATACCGAAGGTTTCTCTCTCTCTCTTTCTCTCTGGGTGGTGTGGCGGGGGAGGGGGGCACAACTTCAACATTACAGCAATTTACAAGTTTGTCTTAGTTTTCCCTTTTTTTATAGTCAGGATCTCAGGTCATCCGTAAGTGAGAGACTGGTTCTCTCTCAGCTTCACATTCACATAAGCCTGCATCTGCACATGACCTTGTCAAATGGTAGAGCTTTTCAAGGCCCTCTGTGAGCACCCTAGATCATTCTTTTATGTTTTGACGAGGATCTTTTCTGTTCAATTTACATAGCAGCCACAGGCAGTTGCAATGTTAAACAATTGTTTCAACTTTTTTTTTTTTTTTTTTAACTAATGATCTGGAGATAGGGCTCTAACAATGGAGATATCTCCATGTCAGGCTAAATAATAACAACATATGCAAATTGTGTTTTCCAGGGAGGTGCAAGATAAGTTAAATAGTGACAGTATTCTGGGCACTGGCAATGGAAAAGGAATGTGTTGAGGAACACCAAATCTGGTCTGTTCCCTCAGTTGCTACGAGGCTGCTTTGCACAGCTACCAGGTGTGGGAGGCTGCTGGTTTTCAAGGTTCCTACAGAGAAGACAGGAATGGGAGTAGTTGAGTTACGGTGCTATATTCCCTGCCATTATCAGTAAAGTTCAGCTCTTTTTCTTGAAAAAACACCCCTTATATTAATTCCTGATTTGGGATAAATCCCATAGTTCCGGAAAAAAATAGATTTTGACCATTGTTGCCAGTACATTTGTTGCTTTTAATGCATGGGGCTCTATTTTTGGAGGCTTCCCCTCTGCCATTCCAGAAGTAGCACCAAATGAAAGTCATTTTATTGAAAAAGTAATACATTATCACTAATTTTCCTATTCTACATATATTCTCATAAAATAAGAAAGTGCAATTAATGTAGTCCTCATAACAGCAGGAAGTCAGCTGTCCAATTAAAAAATAAAGAATATCACAGAAAAATACTACTCTGTAATTTGAAATCCTTTAGTTTTTACAAGTCAGTAGTATTTTATATAAGCTCTTGGGTATCAGGGGAAAATCCAGCTGGGACTTAGACTTTTTGAAGCTATCCAATTATGTTTGACATAATTCATTATATTCTTTCTCAAACTTTCAAACTTAGGTACAACCTAAGAAAATAATTTTTACTTTTTGAATTAATTTGTATTTCTACCATTAATGCTATCTTTTTATTGAATGACTCCTAGGTTTTTCCTGTAATATATAAGGCTAAATGTACTCATATATCAAAATGTTTGAAGGTAAAAAGCTTAAAATGTCATTCTCATGAATTTGGTTTGAGTTATAAACTTTATAAAATTAACTGTCTGAACTGTATAGAATTAATTTGTGTGAAAATAAGAATCTTAAATCATAGAATCAGAAGAACCCAGTAACATAAATATATGAAGTAAAGTTTACTTAATAGTAGCAGATAATTTACATTAGTTAATAATTCAGAGATCCAAATGAGGAGACATACACTAATAAGTTTTATAGATAAAACACGCACACATTCCTTTACCTTTAAAATATGGAGTGTACTAACATGTACCTCATAAGCTTATCATAGAGATTTAAAAAGACAATATATGTTCCTTGAACATAGAAATCTCATAATAAATGAATATTCTGAAGTAGCTTTTGCTGTTGCTTCTTGTTTAATTTGAAGACAAATCAGTTACCCTACAATTATTATTGTAGATGTTATAGTGAGGATCGTCAGAAAAAAATAGAAATAATGGAAAGCAGATTGTTCCCTCAAAATTAAACCAATAAATCAACATATTAAGGATCTTAATATACCAACATGGTAACTTAAAAAATACAAGATGGCATCTGGGCCAATGGGATTTACAATCAACCAAACTCTATCGACATATTCAAAGAAAGAATGTGTCAGAAACATGGAGGCTTTTTCACTTACTGAATCATAAAATGTGGAATCTAAGATCTGAACCTTAGCATTACTCATTGTAATTATATCCTATAGTTAAATGCCAGTGCATTCTGTAGATAACCATGAAAAACTAGCCAAGGTAGGTGCTATCAAACATTTGAAATATACACATAATTCTTCTTATTTAAAATAGGTGTTTCTTCTTTTTTCTAAATTAAGTATAAATATCTTATAATGTAAGATTTCTTCTTATTTGGAATTGCTAGATAGAAAAAATATGGGCCAGGCGCGGTGGCTTACTCCTGTAATCCCAGCACTCTGGGAGGCTGAGGTGGGCAGACCACCTGAGGTTAGGAGTTTGAGACCAGCCTGACCAATATGGAGAAACTCTGTCTCTACTAAAAATGCAAAATTAGCCAGGCATGGTGGTGCATGCCTGTAGTCCAGTTACTCAGGAGGCTGAGGAAGGAGAATCACTTGAACCCAGGACGCGGATGTTGTGGTGAGCTGAGATCACACCGTTGCACTCCAGCCTGAGCAATAAGAGTAAAACTCAATCTAAAATGTATTGGGTTTGTTTGTTATAGAAATGACCTTAGCAGCAATGTGGGGACCTCAGTGGGTGGGTACATGCAGGAAGCCTGGCAGGATAGACAGGTTGTTCTTAAAAGAGGATACAGTGCAGAAGATGAGGAAGAATTGAATCAAATCCACAGGATTTAGAACAGAAAAACAAAGAGAGGACTAGAGATAGATGTGAGAGACAGTTAATAGAATGCACTAATGAGATTTGAGGATAACAAAGAACCCCAGAGGACATGGATGTCTAGTTTTTACATAGAATGTTGCATATACACAGAGATAAGTAGCAAAGGGATGGAAATAGATAAATGAAGGTATGTCTCTTTATGGTCACCAGTATCGCTTACAGCTATGTCTGTGGTTGCTAAGAAGCTTGCAAAAGACAGAAAGACAGAAATCTAGAAAAGGAGTGGTTTTAGGAGAAGTCCATGAGATTAGGAAAGCAGGGCATCATCATGGAAACAATAAGAAAAGATTTCCAAGAAAGAACAATGATTAGCAGTGACAAATGCACAAAGATAACAAGAACAGTTTTCTAAAAAAAGAACTGATTTTGAAAATGGAAAGGTCATGAGTAATTCTTGCAAGAGTCATGTCAACATAATTGGTCACAGAAGCTCATTTGCAGAGTTTTGTGAAGATGGTTGGAGAAAGTTAACACAGGTGTGAATGTTGCTTGTCAGAATCCTTATTTAGCACATACACACAAATGGAAACATCATTAAACTACTGTACAAATAAATAGTCATTGCATTATTTCTTGCTGAGTAGCAAAGGTGAAATATGGGAATAACATTTTTTAAAAAATCAATATTGTTAATTAAACTCTTGATGACAATGAGACCCAAGTCATGTAAAAGTTAGTTACTTTTCAAGTGTAAATACGCAGTTTAATTTTAAGTGGCTATTAAAAGTTAAGGTCTGAAAAACGAAATATAAGGCATTTAGAAATTGTAAAATATGGAATCTATGAAAAGTTGCAATGCCAGCTTTTGAGGGGAGTTTTCCATATACTACTTACTGACTTATCTAGATTTAGTTTTGCTTCTATGTTTTCTCACAGCAAAGTGCGTATCTGGATTATTGTACTCTCGGTATTCCGTAGCAATGGCCTAAATGTTACTGCTATCTCATGTTTTAGATTGTCAGCTCCCAGAAGACGAGCTGGGACAATGTTCTTTGTGTCATTCTACCCTTAAGGCATGAAATATGTGATGAATAGATGAGTGAATAAAGGAAAACAATCAACAGAGGAGACAAGTGAAAAAGGAGGTGATGTTCCATGCATACTATAAAGAAAAATAAGGAGTTGTGATTTCCGGAGAACAATGAGCAAGAATTAACCAAGTTGTTTCATTTAGAAATGTATTTACAAAGGCAAATATGATTCCAAGTGAATCACAATAGTAATCTCAATAGTAATCAGCAAAATTACAATAGTAATTACTATTGAGTAACTACTTAATAGTTATCAGAGAAATGCATAATAAAATAATAAAATAATGTAACTTTCTTTGCCTTGCCAAATTTGCCTTTTAGCTTCTTGACATTGGCTTTGGCAATTAATTTGATATCACTTCAAAAAGCTCAAGCTACAAAACCAAAAGTAAAGAAACAAAACAACATTAAACTAAAAAACCTTCTGAACAATAAAGGAAACAGTCTAAAAATAAAAGGCAACTTATGGGCTATGATAAAATATTTCCAAATCACATTTTTGTTAAGTAGTTAATATATCCAGAATTATAATACCTATAACTCCTGGAGAAAAAATCAATACCCTGATTTTAAAAATGAGCAAAATACTTGAACAGACATTTCTCCAAAGAAGATATAAAAATGGAAAAAGCGTATATGAAAAGATGCTCAACATCATTAATCTTTAGAGAAATGCAAATGTAAACCTCTATGAGATACTGCCTTACACCCAAAAGAATGATTATTATAAAAAAGACAGGAGATAACAAATATTGTAAGGGATGTGGAGAAAGGCAACCCTAGTACACTGTTGGTGGGAATGTAGATTATTAGTACATTATGAAAAAACCGTATGGAGATTTCTAAAGAAATTTAAAAATCATTATATTAATAGAATCAGTATATGATCCAGCAATCCCTCTTCCAGGTATATACCAAAATGAGATACAATCACCACCTTGTAAAAATATCTATACTTCCATGTTTTTAGCAACATTATTCACAATATTCAAAATGTGGAAACAACCTAGATATGCAGTGAGAAATAAACTGATAAAATGAAATGTGTGTATATACATATATACCCACACATACAAAATGAAATCTTACTCAGCCTTAAAAACGGGATACATATTTCTTTTTATATATACACAATGGTATATATTTTTTTAACACACCACACACACACACACACACACACACACACACACACACAACAAATCTTATTCAGCCATAAAAGTTAGCCTTAAAATGAGAAATCCCACCATGTGCTACAAGCTGAATGGGCTTAGAGGACATTATGCTATGTGAAATAACCCAGACACAAAAAGGGAAATACTGCAAAATCCCACTTATATGTGGAATATTTTCTTAGAAAGCTTAAATATACATGGATAGGGAATGGAACAGTGATTTCCATGGGTGGTAAGGAGTAAGGGGAAAAGATAGGAAGGATGAACAAGTTTAGAGGCCTAATATAAAACATTAGGACTAGAGTTAATGAAATTATATTGTATTAAGGATTTTTGTTAAATAAGTAGATTTAAGCTGCTCTTGTCACACAGAAACTTAACAATGTGAGATGATAGCTACATTAATCCACTTCTCCATGGTAACCATTTTACTCTCTATATGTATTCCATAACATCAAGCTGTAAACTTCAAATATACATGATAAAATTGATTAAAAAGCAAACATGAAAAACAAAATTTGCCTTAACAAAATATCTAATATCATCAGAATTAGGGTTGGGGTGGAAAACATTTCATATTGTGGTGACAGCTACATACATTTTCGTATTTATTAAGTGCAGTTTCACCATGTCTATATAAATTTTCAGCAACCCCATTTCTAGGATGCCATCTTAAAGAGGTATCAAGCAAGTGCATAAGGGTATATGCTTTTTGTGCACAAAGCATATATACTTTGTACAAGGATATATGTACAAAATTGTTTTTACACAATTGTTCTTTAGACCTTTGTAACCATAAAAATGAAGTTATCATTAGGAGAATGGTAAAATAAATTATACTATAGGCATATTATATGCTGTGTAGCTATGAAGTCTTTCAAAGAAGAATATAGTAGAAGTATACATCTGTACACAGAAGAATATCAGTTGCTTTTAAAAAAATTAAATATAAAGATTCAGAAAAATATGCATAATATGACTGACGTCATTTGAAAAAAATATATATAGAATGCATATGTGTTTGTGCCTAGAAAAGGCCTAGTAAGATAAACACTGCACTGCTGAAAATGACCAACTCTGTGAAGCATAAATGAATGAGGGAGGATATTTTGCTGTTTTAATGTTTACTTCCAATTTTCAAATTTTTAAAGTAAAAAGTTTAAACCTCCTTTTTGAAATAAAATTCTCATTATTATAGAGAATAATGCTATGTTTAATCTAACTTAGTGATAAACAACAATGAAATAAAATGAAGACTACAGATAAGGAAGTTTAAATATAGGTGTAATTTCTAATTTGTCTAAAAACATAAAAGTACTTGAAATGCATGAATCAGCAGGCCCTTGAACAATGAGTGGACAAAGCTGAGCATGTTATTTTAAGACATATGTCCTTTTTCTAAAACTATCAGGGTTATGGGGCTTAAGAGTATGTAAAACAGCCCATAGATCAGATTGTAGCTGAAGGGATTCATGCTTGCCCTTAGTTATGAAGTTCAAATTGGAAGCTGTTCAGGCAGAAAACTAATAGAAATGAGTGATAGCTAATTAACCTAAGGCTTCAAAGTAATTGCTCTGAAAGAAGCAATTTAAAAAGAGACCTTTTATTTATTTATTTTTGAAAATCATAAAATGCCCAATTTGACTTTTGGTGCATGAGCAAAATTATCTGAACATACACAAATACTGATTTTTTTAAACCTATTCTACATGATCCAACTTCTTGGTAAGTTTTCAAAGAGGCAAAAGGATAACAAGAACTATACTTCATATCACATAAATATACAAATATCTCAGGCTTAGGTCTTTGCCATATGGTGAGATATAGGAAAAGATCCCTGTACTAAACTTTTATCAGAGGATAGAATTATATTGGTCAACCCAGCCCTGAGCCACATTTCTCATCACTGGCGTCAGGAGAGTCAACTATTCCAAAGTGTGTAGCTGTTTTGGCCGGACACTATGGCTCATGCCTGTAATCCCAGCACTTTGGGATGCAGAGGTGGGTGGATTACTTTAGGTCAGGAGTTCAAGATCAGCCTGGCCAACATGGTGAAATCCCATTTCTACCAAATGCAAAAATTAGCCTGGCGTAGTGGTGCATGCCTGTAGTTCCAGCTACTGGGGAGGCTGAGGCAGGAGAATTGCTTGAACCCAGGAGGCAGAAGTTGCAGTGAGCCAAGATTGCACCACTACACTCCAGTCTGGGTGACAGAGCAAGACTTGGTTTCAAAAAGAAAAAGAAGTATATAGCTGTTTATTAGAAAAGTGGCTCCCTGGCAAACACAAGGTGCTGTTGTGAAAAGACCATGGAATAAATATACAATAACCCAAATCAGCCACTATCTGCTACAATCTACAACTCTGGCTTCTGAGGACTTCTATTCAATAGCCCTCTTCCTTTTAAAAAATATCCATACTTACATAAAATATATTCATTTCTTCCCAAAGAGAGGAGCCCCAAATTTCCTGCATTTCTACACCTAATTCCAAACATTGATCTTCCTCAAATTATCTTGGTATCTCTAATTTACACCTTCTTGGCACTTCAGCTTCCTGTAGGACTCATAGATAAAGATAATAACATCTGGTCCTGGCTAACTGCCTCTAAATGCAAACTTTATTAGAATGTAGTCTACATGAAGACTGGAACCATCTTCTCTTACCGTTGTATTAATCTTAGATTTTTACATTACACAATATGATACAGAATATTGTATATTGGAAGAGGCCATGCATGGTGGCTCATGTCTGTAATTCCAGCACTTCTGGGAAAACAAGGCTGGTGGATTACTTGAAGTCAGGAGTTCGAGAGCAGCCTGGCCAACATGGTGAAAACCTATCTCTACTACAAATACAAAAATTAGCTGGGTGCGGAGGTGCATGTCTGTAATTCCAGCTACTCAGCAGGCTGAGGCTGGAGAATCGCTTGAAATCAAGACACAGAGGTTGCAGTGAACTGAGATTCCCACCACTGCACTCCAGCCTGGGCAAAAGAGCAAGATTCTGTCTCAAAAAAAATATTTGTATAACATATATATACACACATATATATAATATATATGCACATATATACACATATGTATAGACACACACACATATGTAGTTGAAGAGACAAATTGCTGAAGAAATATAGTAAGTTTTCTAGGTATCTCCAGGAGTCATCCTCTCAATAACTTAGACTTTCCGTAGAACAAATACAGAAGTTCTTAAGATGGGTACTGTCAGTTGTCCAAGATCTATTTATTTAATGTATCTAATGTATTTCTGTCCTGATCTTCAGATTCACTCTGATGTGGTTAAGTTAGAATTGTGTTCATCATAGACAAAATATTTTAAAGAAAAGTAGAGCCATTTCATTGACTTAAAAAATTCCTCTTCTAAATAATCAGGGTGAGACAGATTTTCCTAACACACGTGAGCTACAGGGTAGAGACGTAAATATGTTTAGGATGCATTGCCAAGAAAAAGTGGAGTTAATTATTTCGGACCCAAAATGCATATAAAGATTTTTGAAATGTCAATGTTGTTTATGAGCTTCCACACCACAATTGGATTCAAAACTCTTTGAGGAAAGATATCGTGTTCTAGGATTGTTTGTCTGTAGGAACATGTAATGGATAATTAATCAGATGATTTTATTTCATCAACTGCTTTATGATTATTTACCTCAATGTGTATTATAAATAATAAATCTTCTATTATTTTCTTGTATTTTACATATGTATTTGTAAGTAGTGCCCAGCTCTTAAACTGCCTTTCATAAAATTACTGTTAACTTTGCTCTTGGAAAAACAATATACTTTCAAAATAATATATCTCCTGGATTGTTCTTGATTTATATATTACTAATGTCTATTTATTTGTCTTTTGTTGCAGGATTTATTTATACATGTGGTGGAACTTTAAAAGGACTTAATGGCACTATAGAAAGCCCTGGTTTTCCATACGGATATCCAAATGGTGCAAACTGTACATGGGTAATAATAGCAGAAGAGCGAAATAGAATACAAATTGTTTTTCAATCATTTGCTCTAGAAGAAGAATATGACTACTTATCATTATATGATGGACATCCTCATCCTACAAACTTTAGGACAAGGTTAGTGTGTTTTGAATGGAAGATTGGAGAGAAAATATTTTCTGGGTAAAAGTAGTTTATTTTACAAAAGATGTTTAAGATTTGTGATGCAATTATAATAAAAGTTATAGTCACCATCTGATTATTATTTATTTGGAAATATATATTCCCATGAACAAATTAGCTTGATATCTCTGAGGTCATTTTGCTAGTATATTAATACCTTCTCTCAAAAAAGTGAATGTATATTGAGTGGTGATGTCTTTATAGTGGCTAAAGTTATTTTGTTTTAAAAAATAATTATCTCAAAAATGCATTCATTATGCATATAACTTATGGTAATGTAAAACATATGTAAGGTATATTTCAGTATTATATGTCCAATTTTAACATAAACACTATGCCAAAACACTTTAAAATCAGTATTCATATGATAGTAGAATAAATATCTGATAATGTGTGTAGTTTATAAAATCTAAATATCTGAAAACTACATACTTTTATGACAAAAACTGTAACAATTTTATTTTTTCCTCTACAAATTAAAGGGTTTTTCTGAAGCTCGTTGATTAAACAGATGTAAAAATTAACTAGCACCTTGACTATTTTTAAAGTAGTTCTTCTGGTTCTTCAGAATTTCCTCTTGCCAAATAGGTTACATGAAAGTATGAAGTGTTTTCTGGAGTCTTACCAAAATCTTATTTTAATTGTAAATCAACTATAATTCAACTAAAAAATTCAAAATTCCAGTCATTGCACACTTTATTTAGTCCTAGATTTATGCCAGTGTTTGTATACTTTTCTTTAAGTGTCGTAAGCTTTTTTAAACCTGTAATTTAAAATATTCTAGGCAGATAACATGTAGGAATTAAAGACTCTTTACATACTTGGCTCCGTTTGAGTTATGATTTTGTGATGCTGTTACTTTCTAATAGTTGATAGCATGTTCTTGCCTTCCTAATATATAAGAAACAGATTATCAGTATTAACTTTTTATAGTTTCATCAGTCTTCCATATTCCTTTGCATTTACATTTTCTTCAATTTTCAATAAAAATTTTGTGTTTATCTTCCTCCAATTTTGGCAGTGAAAAACATAATGTAGTGGGGAAAATGGAGGACATGGAGATGAGATGTATTACATTATAGTGTTAGATTTGCGGATTACCAGGTTTTTGAGCAATCCACCCTACTTCTGTTTAAACTGAGAGATTGTAATAAGGTCAGTTCTAGCCATCTCATTATACTCTTCTGCAGATATTATGAGAAAATGTGTATGAACCTGCTGCATGACTGTAAGATCCTATTAGAGCACATCGAACTGTTTCCAGTCAGATGACACTTAAAAATGACCGAGTTGTTTCTCAAATTTTGTTGTGCAAAAACAAGGTTACTAGATTGTTTGCAACTAAGATTCTGTTCTTCTTTCTTTCTTTCTTTTTTCCTCTACACCCATTTACTGAGTAAATTTGATTTCTTTTTCCTTTTATATTGTTAAATTAGTAAAATAATCATCTATTTTATAAATATACATTATAGTACACACTTCTGACTGCTGTTTGGTCATCACTGCTACTGCCATTTAAAGCTGGATGTCTTTTATAAATGCCAAATAATATCTACAAGTAGAAGTACAAAGTTTTACACTGGCAATGTGTGGGATATAATTTTCCTAAATATATTTTTAAAACTTCTTTTAATATTACCTGTATCTATTCTCTCTAGATTGCCTTGAAAATGAGAAAACACATTTTTATTTTTCCTCTTTCTCTTTTTTTTAAACAATTGTGGCCTTTGAGAAGTTAAAAGACTGTGTGAAATTGGGAAAATAAATTTATTGTTCTCATTCTTTCTTTCGTAATCTGTAAATTGGAAATAACAGCACTTAATTTGCAGAGATTTTATGGAGAATACAATATAATGAAAGCTCAGTGACTCTTATCCTTAGTATTTATTGAATGATTCCTCTGCACCTGTCACTGTGCTAAGTATTTTGTGTTCATTATGGTATTTAAGTTCTCCTGTATCCAAACAATGTGAAACAATTACCATTATTATCATCATCATTTTACAACTGATAAAATGAGGCTTGAATTGCTGGCCCGAGTAAGAGTGTTGACAGTGACAAAAGGCAGAACTATCACTGCAATTCAGATTTGTTTCAGTTTAAATCTTAAGTTCTTCAATACATATAGTTCTATTTATACATAATCTCCAAGGTTTATATATTGATATATAAATAAGAATCTATTTTTTAGCAGTATTTGATAAAATTTAATGAAAGAAGTAAGAACAAAAGGCATATTTTCAAAAAGGTATAATGCATACAAATATAAACAGAAAGGTAAGCTACAAATTTATTCTTTTCATGAATTTTATAGACTATATTGTAACATGCATTCTGCCTATTTATACAAGCAAAATGACAAGACTATATTTCAACATGTAGTCTACGTTAGAATTTATAGTCTAATGTTTTGCCTACTGAGAAGGTTTAATGTATCTATTGGTTTTTGTGCTTAAAGAAGTACTCTAGCTAATGTTATAGCTGACTTTAGTTAGCAAGACAGAAAGAAAAAAAATTAGTATGTAACCTACAGCCCATTCCAGACTGTTTATATACAGAATCTGCTGTTTGATTAGAAGTCGAAACTGCTGCTTGCAGAGTTTGATTCATGTTTGCGTCTGGCTGTTTGACTCACTGTTTTCTCGGGTTTTGCTTCTCTCATATTGGATCATATTCTCACTTAATGCATGTCCTTATGGTGTGTTTGCTGTTCTCTTTCTTCCAGATATTGATACTTATTTTTTCTTTTACTTTTCATGAGCTCCAATAGATTTTTTAAAAATGGCTTCCTACACTTGCCTTGCAATAATATAGGAGAAAAATGGTTTGTGCATCTTGTCACTCTTACTTGTATAAATAAACACATTGGGATTTGTAATCAGAATTTGATATCTTAAAAACTATACTCTAAGCTTCCAATTATCAATGATACTACTTGTTTTTCTGTAAGTTATTTTTCATTAAATGAAAATTGATATTGGCAAAGCACCTTCAGGGAATTTCTTTCTTAGTTATAACTTTATCTTAGAACAAATGCTGATGCATTTAAGGTAACTTTGCTGGACTTGCTGCATAAAGGTTATTCTAAGCTTTGTGTACTTTACATAAATATTATATGTTCCCAATAATAAACTTATACCAACAAGTAAAAATCACCTATTATTTAATGAGGTAGAGACAGATATGATCACACAGGATCACTCTATATATGCTATTGTATGTCCTTAATAATCTCTCTAATTATAAGACAGATGCCTAATTTGTGATTAGAATCTTTGTAAATACCAATTTATTGAATTTGTTAAATACATTTAGTCATTTTGTGTATGAACTGATTTATTCAAATATTTAATCCTGTGGATATACTTTATGTAATTATTATATTATTACATTTTTGTTTTTTCTTTTATAATTAACTCACATATTAGCATCTTTATAAATAAATATATTTCAGATTTTAGATTAGATCTTGGTAGAAACAGGATGTCTATGTCAGAAGCAAATAATATTATTTATATTACTAATCTGCTTTCCAAAATCTTATATCAATAAATATTATTACAACTAGAAAACTATACTTCATTCCCTCTCAGTCTTACCAGGCTTACATCTTTTATTCTTAATATAATTATTTACATGTTTCTGATTTTTATAGATATCTAACATATTCTTTTGTTTGCTACCACTCTTATTTTCTCTTGCAAATTAATGTTTTGTCTATTTATCAGTATTTTTCTTGATGATTTACATAATTCATTTATTCATAAGCATGTAAATATTTCCTTTTTTGTGACAAAAATATTCCTCAGCTTGTTGGTTGCCTGTTAAATTTTGGCTGTTTTTTTTCTGCACAAGTAAGTGAAGAATTTTAAAACAATATACGTTGTTCATTTATTTAAAGATTCGTCTCATTTATTTTAATATTAGAAAGTCAACAACCCAGATGTTTTATAAATACTCATTTTTAAATTCTTTTTCCTAACCTTTAACATATACATTTTAATACATATGAAAAATTAGAGAGTGGTAATCTTTTCTCAAAGTAGAAGAAAATGATTATTTCTTCAAAACCAACATAGTAGTATAGTTATTTTTTTTAAAAACTTGACTACAAAAAGGTTTATTAGTGTGTCTCCTGACATTTTACTGTGTTCTCCTCATTGCTACTTTGATATGGCCTATCATTTAGGATATTTGGCTATAACAGAAATTCTGACTTACTCTAGATTAAACAAAAGAAAAAGATTTAATTTTCTTATATAACAAGAAGTCTGTTGTTATGCAGTTCATCAGTAAATTAAAAGCTTTCCCAAAAGTCCTTAGAAGGTGTCTTCTCCTATATCATTGATCAGAATAGCCTGACATCACCATCGTTTGGTCAAAAGGATTCTAGAAAAACAGGTTTCATTTTCAATCTCAATTGTGGAAAACAGCATGGAGAAGGCATAGGGCCAAGAAACTGACAAAATCTATCACAATATTAAGATTAAGCTTTGGATATTGTGATAGACAGATAGATAGGTAGGTAGGTAGGTAGGTAGATGATAGATAGATAGATAGATAGATAGATAGATAGATAGATAGATAGATAAAATATTTCTAAATAAATTATTTCTAAAGATGTGATTTAAAAAAAGGAAATAATTACACAAGGTCATAGTCATGGTATAGTAATGACTACAACATAAAATTGTATAAATGTCCATAGATTAGTAATGCTAAAAGTAAAAGAATAGGTAAAGATAAAAAAATATATAAGTGTAAGTGTTAACACAAAATCTTATGGAGAAGGCAGATAAACAAAGTAAATACCACATGTTTTCACTTATAAGTGGGAGCTAAACATTAGGTATTTGTGAACATAAAGATGGCAACAATAGACACTGGGGACTAATAGTGTGGGGAGGGAGCAAGGGAAGCCAGGGCTGAAAAACTGTTGAGTACTATGCTCATATTTCGGTAATGGGATTATTCATGTCCTAGGGCTTGGCTTCATGAAGTATACCCATGTGAAGGATCTGCATGTATGCTCCCTGAATCCAAAATAATAGTTGAAATTGAAATTAAAGTAAAAACATCTTAAAAAAGAGAAATTTAGGCAGGCAGATGGCTTGAACTCAGGAGATTGAGACCAGCCTGGCAACATGGTGAAACCCCATCTCTACAAAAAATACAGAAAAAGTAGCTGGGTGTGGTGGCCTGTGCCTGTAATTCCAGCTACTCTGGAGGCTAAGGTGGAAGGATTGCTTGAACCCAGGAGGCAGAGGTTGCAGTGAGCCAAGATTGGGTGACTGCACTCCAGCCTGGGTGACAGAGCCAGACTCTGTCTCTAAAAACAAAAGCAAACAAAACAAAAAAACAAAACACTTGCCATACAGAAATTGAAAACTGATATTAATATGGTTGTTGATAAAATAACATATCTTTATTTCTTATACTAAATAACATCCAGATGGATATACAAACTTTGTGGCTATCTTTAACTGCGCCTTAAAGGGCATCTGCAGGTGTTCAATTTCACTTATATGGGGTTGAAAACAATAATTATAACTTCTATGCCATTAAAATAAAAGACAAAGCGAGGAATGATGTGATATAAGCTATCACATCATTAACTAAAAAGCATAAATTATCAAAAGTAAAATGATAGATACAGAAATATGAGTTCTAAATATTGAACAATATACCAAATTATAATTCATTACGGATCTTAAGATTGTATACATTAAAAAGCTTAAATGATTTACTGGATACTTATAAAACTAAAAAAAATATTTAATGTGTTAGTACATGTCAATATCTCAGGAGTCATCATTAAGAAAAATTGCAAAATACATTATATTGCAAATAATAGCAAAATTTTGTAATATGTTGAGAATAAACTCCCTAAATATGAAACAGCACTTAGAAATAAAAAAAATTGCAATCTAGTGCAAAAATATATAAAGTTGTATAATAGAGAACCACTGTATATCCATGGGCAAGATGAACTTTTAAAATGCTCATCCTGTAAAATGAGAATGAGTCAAAATGTTTGATTATCCGGTAAATATAGATTTAATATCATAAAATATTGCCAAATAGCTTTGCAAAGGTGTATATGCATTTTGTACTTCACCATCACCGTATGAGAATTCTAAACGCTCCACATCTTTGTTGACATTTGAGGTTGTCATCATTTATTGTGGTATTAATTTGCACTTGTGCTTATCACCCATTTACTTACGAAGGGTTTGTTCAAGTATTTTGCTTATTTTTTAATTGAGTTGTTTGCCTTGTCTTGAGATATCACATTATAAGGGTCTTTGCAATCTTTATACCATTTATTTGACAAATATATGCATTGCAATTGTTTTCTTCCAATCTGTGACTTGCTCTTTCATTTTCTTACACTTCATTTGTGTGAGTGGTTTCTAATTTTCACAAAGTCTAAATAATATTATATTTTGTTAGTGCTTTTTTGTAGTACAATAAATATTTGCTTACCCAAAGATGAAAGATATCCTGTATTTTCTTCTGTAGCTTTAGATTGGTAGCTTTATATTTAGATCTATGATTCTTCTTGAAGATGTGAAGGAGTCTAAGTTAATTTTGTTCTATTTGAGCATTAAAGTAAAGAACACTTAAGGTGCACCTTTTAAGGAATCCTGGAAATCACAATTCAATAAATTATGTGTCCTAGCTGGCTGCCTCTGGACACTACTATAATAAAGCATGTTTCAAGTACATTTTTAAAAGGATTACTTGATAAAATAAGTTTTTTTCTAGAAAAGGCTCTGCCTTACTTTTTCTCTGTATTTCTACAATAATATTACTTTTCTTCCTCTTTGGTTTTTTACTTTGTGACTATATATAAGCTTTTTATACCTTCTTGGTCATTATTCTAGAATATGTTTCATAATCACGGCTAAATTGTCTAAACTTTATATATCCCTTTATTTAACAACAATTATTTACTCAGTGCTTTTTTCTCTATATGTTGAGGGATTTAAAATATGTAACATTCTGTCACAATTCATATTTATTATACAAACTTGCTGCATTATTGTCATAACCATAGAATTCAAAAGCCTAATGGGCATAATTAAGGAACAATAATTAGAATAAATAACCAACCACCTGTAGCTTGAATTCCCACTTGTGTAACTGTTAGACCATTTATTTTTGGTTCTTTATAATTGACATATAACAAATAGACCTTTTCTCCTTCAGCAAATGTTGGCAGTGTCCCCATAAATGTTCTTTTCTTACATAGTTAACCTTTTTTCTCTCCTTTTCTCCCTCAGTGTCCCATAGAACTTCTTAATACTCAGGATTAAAATGTTTCCTCACCATACTTGATACTTTTTTTAATGCCATGCAATAATCTGTTTCCTTTCATGTAGGCATAATGTTGAGGTGGTATAGAATAACTTTCCCATGAAAATTATCCTAAAGTATCTAAATGGCTTAGGTCATAGAAACAAACAACCAGAGGGTAGTTATATTTTATGTCAGTGCACTCCAGTTATTTGACTCTACCTAATGACATTGTCTCTCATGTCCCTATCTCCAAGTTTGCCTAAAGATTAGATTGAGAGTGATATAACTCAATCAATTAGCTGACTATGAAGATTTCTTCCTTCAGAGTTGGAACCAGCCCTTGTGTACTGATTCTCTTACATAATAAAATGTCTGGGAAATGCAGAGGCTGTACTGTCTGACTCAATGGCACAGAGTGATTGTATGTATAGTTGTGTGCAGAAATGACATAGGTGATATTAACAACTGTTTATAATAATAAACAGTAATTATTTATTATTTCTCAATAAATAAGAAAAGCAATACCAGATTTTTGTTACTGATCTATAATATTAATGAGACACACCAAGTGACAAAGTGAATTTTGCTTACTGTTGGTCCAACTACGACCTCGATCATAGCCTTGAATAGAAAACACGTATCCGAGGAAACAGAAGCTGACTGTAGAAATGCATTTTTCTGTGGACAAACTTGAAACCACTATATTGTGTTTAGTATCCCCCTACCTAACACTTGAATTTATAAAAGACTTATTGCATTGCCACTGGGCATTGGGCCTGCAAAGTGAATTAGAAAAAAAGAAGCCAATTAAAATTTTGATGCATCTTAGGCAGTTAATGATTCTTCTCTTTAGATATCATTACTCACTTTGGAGCATTCAAATTAATGATTGCCTAGATCTCAAGGACAGACAGGATTTCTAAAACTTTTTGTCAACATAAAAGGCTCTTTCAAATCTGACTAAGGCAAGCATTCCAGAGTATACACAACTATTTATTGTTCATACCAGGCATTTTTCCAAAAAGAAATGAGGTGGCTTTTAGTGAAGAAATAGACTAAATTAAACCATTAAAACTGGGGTTAAAAGATCAAACGAAAGATGACAATAAGCAAGTTAAAACACTTTGTTCCTTAAATTATATTTATTCAATCTTTTATAGTAAATCTGTGAAAAGGTTTACTTACATTAGCCTGCTTTCAGTAAAACTGCACTGATATCCTAAAAGCAAACTACACACGGTGTTATAATGACTAAAAATATTTCTGGTGGAACTCACTTACTCTCCATAAACATTACATTTTTTAAATCAGTAAAATGGCATAATTGAAGTGGCTAGTAGTTTAAATAAAATAGCATTTTTATTTTACTAATTTGTCCAGATTAAACTAAATTTTTCTTGGTATGATTAATTGGAGTAATTTATCTTTCCCATCCAATTTACTATTATATCAAATT
The DNA here is from genome assembly GCA_963573385.1 of Cacajao melanocephalus. NCBI lineage: Eukaryota > Metazoa > Chordata > Mammalia > Primates > Pitheciidae > Cacajao > Cacajao melanocephalus. Next base: position 90,888 of record CAUYLG010055121.1, on the reverse strand, counting down.
GCTAGGTAAATTTTTCACATTTCAGTTCCTGTGGTTAATTTTGATATTTTCTATGAACAATTTCTAACATGAAATTCCAAAGTTTCCTTCAACTGCCAAGTAAAATATTTTCATTAATAATACTGACAGTGTATATTGACAGTTAATATGTGATCAGATTCTGGTCTCTTTACCCATTAACTAATACCATACTGACTTAAACACTATAGTTTTACAATAGGTATTGACAGAAAATAAAGTATCTTCTCTATATTTGTAGCACCTAATTTATTAATAGATACATGGAAATTCTTTTCTATAGTTTAATATATTAACCTAATAAAACAATTTAATTAAAGATATACAAACAACACAATTAATCATTTAATGTAAAGTGCTTTCCTTATTCTTATCAAGCATTGATATGCTTTTCTTATGGCATACAAGTAAGGACAAGCATAAATAACATTCTGTTTAACTTTCTCAGAAAGTAGCATGACACTGTATCTCCCTATCACAACCTTCTATAGGATGCAACTTGAAGCCACTCAATTTTTTATCCAGTTGTTTTCTGGAACTTTATATTTGATATAATGTAGAAAAATTTGTTTTTTTTGTGATGGGACAACTACTTGGAACTAACTATTAGAGATAATGTTGGCTGGTTTTCTGACTTGTGGAGATTGTGTGATTTCTAACCAAGAAACAGAAAAAGGAAAGACAGTTTCTCTCTGCCAACTTTTTGGTATTCTCTATATCTGATAACATAACATTTATGGGACAATAATTGCCCTATTCAGGTCAATTTTATTGTTCTTCTCATAAAAATTCCTTCTAGAATCTGGTCACACATTTACTTTCAACAAATATTTTATTTGGAAGTTGCAGGGAGCTTTCTTGCTTTCTTTCTGTTTTTTTTTTTTTTTTTTTTGTTTGTTTGTTTCTTTTTGTAGACAGAGTCTTGCCGTGTTGCCTGTGCTGAAGTGCAGTGGCATTGCCTGGGCTGCAGTACAGTGGCACAATCTCAGTCTTCACTCACTGCGACCTCCGCCTCATGGGTTCAGGCAATTCTCTTCTCATGTGTTAGCCTCCTGAGTAGCTGCAACTACAGGCACAGGCCACCTAGCCCAGCTAATTTTTTGTATTTTAGTAGAGATGGGGATTCACCATGTTGCCCAGACTGGTCTTGAATTCCTGAGTTTAGGTAATCCGCCCACCTAGGCCTCATAAAGTGCTAGAATTACAGGCGTTGAGTGACCACTTTGGCCCTAGTTTTCTACAATGCTACTTTAAACTCACGTATATTTTCAATCTACTAAATTGGCTTACTGATAAATTTTAACTTTATTTTATATCATTCTTTCTGCTCTACCATTAGTTAATTTTTTCAAACAGTATTTTTTTTTGTTAATGTTATTTGATGGGGAGACATTTTCTTCTTCTAATACTTAATTCTAAAAGTCTATCTTTTCTTCACCTTTATTTTATATGTAAATTGTGGTGGCAATATAGTGTTAAGTTAGCAGAAACAACATGAATTTTGGAGTCAGAGAAAACCTCTATTGAATTATAGTTCTTCCACTAAACAAATAGGAGTGAGCAAACTACTTAACCTTTCTACATAACAGAGTGATTACAGTCAACAATAATTTATTGTGTATTTTGAAATAATTAAAAGAGCATAATTGATTTGTTTGTAACCTAAAGAAATGATAAATGCTTGGGGTGACAACTGTCCCATTTACTCTGATATGATTATGACTTATTGTATGCCTATTTCAAAATATATCATGTACCCCATAAATATATAAACCTGCTATGTACCCATTGAAAATAAAGTGGAAATAAAAATAAACTGTATGGAAAATAAGGATATAAAACACTGCCACTTTTACAGTGTTTTGTAGATTTAATGTGTAAAACATTAACTCAGTACATGACATACACAAAATATTTTACATAATCATTAGTGAGGCTACTCTTGAAATCTTGGCTTCTATGACTCTGCATTACTATTCATGATGTTATAATTCAGTTCCTAATTTTCTTCTTCCACAGGCCTGTAATTAGGATTGCCCTTTAGTAAGGTGAATATCAATCACCCTATAACTTACATTTTTTTTCACAAACATCTTAAAATGATAGTCAGTATGGGCTACTATCATTCCTCATTTCCTATTTCTGTTAATATAAATCAGTAACTTTGATTTGTCACCTCACTGAAGCACAAGATGATTTTCTAATTGCCAGATTCATGGATTAATTTTAAGCACTCACATTAACTTCCTATGTCAGAATAATTTTGATACATTCATTAAAAATTTAGCAAAACTGATTGAGAGTCTTCATAGAACAGCAAAAAGAAAATGGCCTAATTTCTGACTTTGCCATTTGCTAACAATGTGGCCTTTAACAAGAAATTTATATCTTCATAGGACTTTGGTTTCTCCATTTTCAAAATGGAATAATGAAAATAGTCATGTATAGATATATATGCTAAGGGGCAATGAGATAATATATGTTGAACATTTGATTCGTAGTAGAAACTTAACTGGCAGCATTTAACATTATTTCATTAATTAAAGTAATTATACTGATTTAATATAAAAAGACAAATAGTTATTTCATTGACACAAATAATTTAATTTTAAAAGCATCCTTAAATTTCCTTTTCAAGATAATTTGATGTTCCTAATTGGCTAAAATTAAATTAAGCAACTCATATACGTGTGGTAACATAATTCTTAATGTAATACATCATAACAAGAGGACGTATCTAATGGCTCAGAGAGTGCAGTGAGTTCTGATGTAAAATAGTATTTAGAATTCATTTAAGACTACCTAGACATAAATCCAGTATTTAGAATTCATTTAAGATTACCTAGACATAAATCCAGTTTCAATGGAGATAGAATCTCGTTTATGGAAATATATTTTTTTACTCAAGAAAAATAACACTAAAACTGAGATCTGATTTTATTATCATTAAGGTAATACTTGGTTAACTGTAACTGAAAGTAACACATTGGTCTATTAATTTTATTTCTTATAGGCATATTTTCTTCCTACACCTTTGGTGGGAAAAATGAGAAAATTATTTTCTGTCTATAAATAGCTACCTTCCTTAACTTCTGTTTCAGGCAGTGACTGGGAAAACAAATAGAATTTAATAAAGGGAACTTGTTATCAAAGAAATGAAGAGATGAAAGTAGGAAAAGGAAAAGAAATGATCCAAGAATTATTTACCCAAGAAAGAAAATATGGCTAGAGAGTGAGACCGAGGGATTGGGCTTTCCAGAATACAAAATAAACTGACTGCTGTGCTAATAAGGGTTTCATGTATCATGTGCTACTGTGGAACTCAGTGGATATGGGAGCCATGGGGGAGGTCCATCATCAGATGCTCACCCTAGAGAGAGGGAACCATATGGTCACTGCTAGAACCACTAAGAGAGAGCTGCTGCCACCAAAGCAGGAATCATCAAAGCAATACTCTCTTCCACAGTTTCTGACAGAAACAAAAGAAGAGAAAAAAAGAGAGAAAGGAGGAATAATAGCTTCTTTCCTCTCCTCAATTTCTAATCTCTAAATTCAGGTTTTGGACATATGTTTGGGATGTGAATTAGACAATCAAGTTGGCATGTAAAATAGGAATGAGATATATATACTTAAAGGTTATGTAAGAGGTTATCTGAAGATAAAAATGTTTTCTCTATAATCGTATATATGTTATAATATTTAGAACTATATTTCACAGTAGAAATTGTAAGATTATATGTCTTTCCATGTGCATATAACATAGCTAGAGTGGAGGTGTGTCATGGTTGCAATAATTTAACATTGGAACATCACAAAGATAATATGTTTAGAAGCAATTTAAAATGGGACTCAAAAAAAATGCCTGCTGAAACAGTTTGTTCATTTGGTTGGTTGGTTGGTTGATTGATAGGTTATAAAAATTGAGCAAGTTTTTTTTTTCATCTTTTTTATCCCTACTTTCCTACCACTCCACCTTCTTTTCTTCCTCTGTTTTCACATTGTTAACATATTAGTTCATTTTTTATTAGGTTGGTGCAAAAGTAATTGAGGTTTTCATCCTTTAAAAAAAAATGGCAAATCCTCAATTACTTTTGCATCAACCTAATGATATTACCTCCACCGTAGATAGCTAAAACTGTCTGGCAACTGTTAATGTAACTGTTATGTTTAACAGCATGCCATCTCAGTGCTCCCTGAAAAATTACACTTTTGTCACATTCACAAGCATATTTCAAATTCTCCACAAAATCAGTGGTTCATTTAAATTAAGTCTATTTTTTCCCCAAAGACTAATAACAATAATTGATTATGGTTTTTCATATAATTGTCCAATTTACATTTACAAACAGTTTTATCTTCATAATATTTGGTTTCCAAATATGTCCATCAGTACATAGTTTAAAAATATGCTTCTTTTTACATATATTTTTTGTTGATCTAATGATAAAAATTATATTATTGAATTTTTTTAAATAAATTTTTATCATTTATAAAATAGTATTGCAATATTTTGAATATAAATTAATTTATGCACTTATGAACATAACTGTTTAATGTTATGTTTGCCAATAGTCTATCTTTCAGAAATCCAATAACTTACACATTTTTCTTTTCTATTCTTATCATCTAACCACACATCTTATGAGTACATTATTTCTATCATTCTTCTATTCCATCAAAATTATACACAAATTTCAGAGTTATATGGATCCCCTCAAGAAAGAAATAGTAATTATAAGCTGTAAACATCCTTTTAAACAAAGCATTATTAATGTAATACTTAGGACACATTAAAAGTTATAAAATATGGTAAAGTGCTAATTCCTAAACCTGGTGGATATTGGCTCTAAAACATTATGCAATTATTCTAATATTGTCTGTGATGTGTAAGTAGAACTTCTAGTAAGTAGAAGTAGAATAACCTAGAAAAATGAGAATCTATCAAGGAAGATACATTTTTTGTTATTTTCACTATAAAATACTCAAAGACATTTGTCTATTGATATTTATTTTACTTCCTTTAGATTTTTTTATATTAGAATACATATCTAGCTCATACAAAACTTATTCCCTCAACTCTGACTTTATAGATAATTTCATATAACTTTGTGTAAAATCAATAACCTATTTCTCTGTTAAGCCTTTCAATATCTTATACACTGGTAGCTATTACTAGGGGAACAAACATCTTGGGTTTCCAGGACAATGGTGGTTTCTTGTCTATTTCCCCAGTGTAACTGAAAACAAAGTGCTTTCAAAGTAATCCCAAATTAAATAGGCTATCTGCTAGCCTTACGGAAAGTATGCGGTATTGTTTATTTCTTCTATGTAGGATCCATAATACCTTAGCTTTCCTTCTCAAAAAAACTATTAGCTTTTGAAAGAAACATGCAATTTTCCAATAACTATCTTAAATCTTAAAAAGAAAATTTTAATTCCGCCAATGAAATCCTATCATAGTTATTATGAAAATGTTAAACGATTGAAATATCATAATGAGTTACTTTATTCTAATCACTCAATTTTATTGCCATAATATTGACTTAAAGATAATGTGGAAAATCACATATGTTACAGCAGACTTTTATGTTTAAAGCAGATACATAATAGACAGCACAACATTTATTGCAACTTCAGGTAATATTTCCATGTTTTTAAAAACTAAAATATATACTTATTAAAGTTTATTAAAATATAATTAAATTGACATTTCTCATATTAGTAAATCTCACATAAGTATCCCTGGGATGTTGAAAAATGGAACATTCACATATATGAAGGCATTATTTTTAAAATCGTAATAAAGTATTTATACTATATTATCATGTTTGCTAGTATTTATCAACCTTAATTACTTTCAATATTGCAAAGTAGAAAATTTCATCATTTTATACTTATTATGTAAATGGGTAATTTTTAAAAATACTTCACATAGAGGAAAAGAGCTTATAACAGTACAAATAATTTATTATTTCATTTTAACCATTTTTCCAATTTAAAACCTCAGACTATGGCCTATGATTTTTATTTCAAAATAGTAGACTAATTAACTGAATGACTTTTCATGTTACAAGAAAATAATGATCATTCGAAAACACAAAATTTTTTCATAAATCATATCTAAATTCACTAACTAGGTAAATGACTGCAAGTATGTTCCATGTCACTGCATTCTAATGTTAACATTTCTTTATGATGTATTCCAATGAAGATCAATTATACTTTTAACTAACCTAAAATGATTAGAAATACTGTTTTGAGAAGTTATGTTATTTACCAGTTATATGGGGATATATGCACCCATACACACAAATAGATAATCACCTCAGATGGCAGTGGTGATAATTTTATGAGGAAGTGATATTGGGCACAATAAAAACAATTAATGGCTGTATGTATCTTGTAAGAGTAATTGTTATATTATCAATCACTTCTCTCTAATAGCTTTATAAATAAAATATTGACTTAAAAACGAAATCAAAACTTTTCTGGAAAGATTCTCCATATTTCTAAATTTTACAATGTCTAGATTAAACTATAGGATATCTTTATCAAAACATCTTTAATCATTACCATCATAAGGCTTTATTCACAATCTCCAATTTCAGTGTTCTTTTTATTTTATGTAAGCTATATCTCTTATTAATACATTTTTAAAATATTTAAGTCAACAAAACTGGCAATGGTATAGATCCTCAGAAACTTCCTATAATTATTTCAGATTGAAGAAATTATTATTTGTCTTTATCATGGAACATATCACAAAGATTATGTATTATTTAGTGGCATAGATTGTATGTGCAAACCCTCTAATGACTGGAGGAAATTGACAAAGATCATGTCACATTCTAAAATATACATTTTAAATACATAGAAAAATAATACAAGTTGTATAAATTTCATGTTTTGCTAAAACTGAGAGTCAGTGCTAATTAATATTGTCTTTCTGGGTAACAGAAGGAGCCATAAATTTGAGTTAAATTCTTGTTGGTGTGGATTGGATAAGTGGATAAACAGAAAATTGTCAATATGGAAAATGCGAAGTATGCATTTGTGGAATGGTGTTTTTTGTTTTGTTTTACTTTTTCCTTACTGAATATAAAGTACCCATAAAGAAAGGTAGTAAAACTCACATGATGAAGTGTGTGTAATTCTTTCTGATAAATAACTTTGAAATGCACCCAAAAAAGGTGGCAGGGTTTACGGGAGGAAATCAGTTGACTCAATCTCAGTAATTGTAAGTTACTAAAGACACAGATGTGTTTTTCTCTCTCTCTCTCTCTCTCTGTCTCTCTCTGTCTCTGTCTCTGTCTCTCTGTCTTCTAATTAAGAATCTTTATCAATGCTCTCACCTCTCTCTGTAATATTTTTAATTGACCTTAAATAAGTAGCTTGTGATGACTCTACTAATTCTACATCCAAAAAGACCAAACGTCTTAGCAATGATAAACTTAGCAGAAAAAATAAATGACCTAGTAGAACATAATAGCATATATTTGAAGAAATATTACATTTAGCCCAAATACTCCAAGTTTGTTATAACTATCAATAATTTGGTGCTTCAAGAAGAAAACCCTGATTGGTGTGTGAAAGAATTCTCTTGTTCTCAGATCTGTCTGTCATCTTTCTCAAGAGGAGCTAACTTGCTAAATACTTGGCGTTGTTTTAAGTGCTGTGCTTGTATTAACATATTTAGATCTGACAAAGACTTAATGAGAATATACTATTTTCACCTACATTTTGCCAGTGAGGAATCAGGAGAGGCAGGGAACCTCCCCAATGTCACACAACAGTAAATGGAAGCACTGAGATTTACTTCAGGTATTCCAGCTCCAGAGTTATCAATGAATGAGGTTTTTTGTTTGTTTGTTTTTTATAATTAGATAAACCTTGGGTGAGTTCATCATCAAAATAATTATGATAAAAATAATATTCAGCATATGTCAGACTGTGATGAGCTCTTATAAGCATTATCCCAATTAAATCTCCCAACATAACTATGGAATAATTCCTAGTATTTACCTCATCTTCTCCCTACTTTATTGGAATTAAGTAACGTACACAATATTAAACTGCTAGTAAGCAGCAGAATGAATGTTTTTGCAATTGTATACTTTAAAATACAAGCTTATAGTCACAAGTGTCAACTGCTTCTTAAAACCTTCAAACCTTAGAAAAATATACGAATTAACATTTACAGGAGTTTATACAAGGTGGGGATACTGTAAAATAAATTGATTAATTGCTCCACATAATTTTCCAGTATTTCTAGTTTTCTCAATGATTCAAGATGGCCTTTGCAATTACAGTCATGTATAGCCTTAAAGATCAACAAGTCAATAGAAAAAAATTGAGAAGGGAGACAATATAGAAGTTTTGAAGTATTTGCAGCAGAAAGAACACATTGGAAAGGTTGACTTTTCAAGAAAAATTTTGGTGATATATTTCATGGGTTCTGGATAAAATGTTGATCCTGAAAATCAAACTCTAAAGTCATTGGTAAAAGTAAATTTTATGGAAACATGGTACCTTTAGACATAGTGAGTTGAGAATATCTACATTTTTATCAATCTCCATTTTTAAAGGAAGAAAAGGTTTTCTATAGGATAGTGGTTTATATTTTTTTACTTTAAATAGCAGGCATTATTTTTATTTATATAGAGAAAAAAATCTCAAAAGTTAAAATAATGAAAATTATGCATAGTTTTATACAAATAGTTAAGAATATACAGTCAATATCATCTAAGAATTATTTGCATATTACTGCAACTTGTGCTAGAATCAAAGGAACATTTTTGTGACAAAAAGAGTGAAAATAATTTACTAGAAAATAACCTACTTTGAAATTATTTGGAAAGGAAAAGTTCATTAACAGGCTGGTGGTTTTATAGTCTTTTTGCATTTCTCAGTGTTCAGATAAAAAAATTAAAATACTTCAAGTAGGAAATCATTATATAACAAGATTCTAGATTTAAGACTGGCTTATGACTGTTAAAGATAGCCTTTCCTAACTTTCAGGAAATCAAGAATTTGCAGGAAAACACCAATGATAAAACCAAATGGTTGTTTTTAATAAGAATTCTGTTAAGACAATGCATAAACCTCATCTCTAAAACCTTCTGAAGCCCCTGTACCTACCTGCATGACATGATAATGGCTTGCACTTTTATTCACATTCTAAATCTTATGAAGTGCTTCATTGACAAATATTTACATCTATACCCAACACATGTTCCCAACATGGTAAATTTGCCTTTCTCACACGTTTCTTTCTGGAATTTTATATTTGTTAGAAGCTTCAGCTCATTTACTCTCAACAAATGATACAATTATTCAAATGTTGCCACAGCCATATTTTTCTTTAATATTGCTGCTAGTGACATCTTGACATAACCATGAATTATTGTGCTGTGCTTCATGTACTCCAATATCAATAGGACATGCATGATTTATTTTAACAGAACGGCCATTACTTTAAATATCAGCTTGTTCCTGTGGTTTTCTTCTTCACTGTGACATTAAATAGGTTAATAGTTTCTTTCAGCAGAGAATTCTCTGTATATCTTTGGATCATTTTTAAGAACTGTCGAACCAAAGAAAAATTATAAGTAATTCATGCCTAAAAGTCTTACTATGAGTAATGTGAAATCACTGTGATTATGCTAGTGGTATTATATAATATATCTTAACAGTAGCAGGACAGAGTGCAGCAAAAAAAAAGCAATGGAGTTTGAGTCACATCACTAATGAAACTAATATTTAATGACAATTTCTTAGGTTCCAAAAAATATGCTAGGCCATTTCACATAAATTATCTTACTTAACATTCACAAAATCATGGGAATTTGTAACGGTGTTACTCTTATTTTTAAATAAACCTGTCTCTCCTCTTCCTCTTTCTCTCTCCATCAATCTTTCTTTTCCCCTCATCCTCTCTCCTTTCCTCCTACTTTACTTTCTCTTTTGCTTTTTCCTCTTACACCCATGTCTGTTTTGCTTCTATCTTATGCTAATAACCTCTTAATTTAAAACTATGTCTGTTACATCCATTCTTTAACTAAAGATCATTTTAATATTGTAATCAGCTGTTATACACATTACATTTAAATAAATATTTAGAGTCTTTTTTTTTCTGCATTCCTAGAGATAGTATAGATGCAGTCATTATTCTCAACTCTCCCAGAGATAATAACATCTTACAGTTAAAATCTAATAAACATAGTTAGATAATGAGATGGGTATCATTCTTATCTAACAACTCTGATGCTTTAAGAATTCCCATCATATTAAGTTGTAATATACTATGTTAATTCTCATTAATTACAAAATATTCTAAATGTACAACCTATTATTTAGGGAACATATGCATTGAAATTTTAAATGGCTTTCTTGCAATGTAAATTTCTATCAATTTTTCATTAATTACCAAATAATTACTTTTGTACATTTTATATTAGTCATTGATAGAAAGTAGTAAGTAAATTGTTTAATTATCCTTGTGACTAGTTACTCATTTCAGTATAAAACATCATTATCACTTCTAAATTTTTGCAGAGGAAATATTTCAAGAATGTTTTTATCCAAAAGGGGATATGAGAAAAGACAGGATCATGTCTTAAGTGCATGATTTTTCAAATAAGGAACAAAAACCTCTGATGAGTCTCTTGCCTAGTAAAGCATAAAATGCTAAGATGTGGTTGTAGGTGTATGTGGGAATAAGGACAAGTAAGAAAAGGGATTGTGAACTAGAAACCATTAAATGTAAAATGGAAAAAAAAATACCAGCTAATACATTGCATGATTCTGTCAGATGAGAGAATATACTGAAAAAATTGCCATAGATGAGTCCTGTTCCATGACAAAATATTCACCAAATAACAGTTGAAATATAAAAAAAAGAAAAATAGAGAAAATGCTGTGGTATATTCATGCAGCTAAATGTATTAAAATGAAATGAATATTCTTTAATATGAGTTTTGATTATTTGATTATTCTTTAATATGAGTCTTTAATATAATGAGCATTTTCAAAAGATAAATTTAGGGTGACAGAACATGGTTATTGTTGGTATGAGACAAAATAGTTTCTAATAAGCAGAATGAATACATTTTAATATTTTATTGGCCACTCTCAATTTTTGACATTAACATGTCAAAATAATATGACTGAAATTTATATTACATGATTCTAGGATGTTCATCTCATATATTTCTTTACTAATCTTAATTAGTTTCCCCAGTAGGGAAATACCTTTGCTAACCACTGCAATTTTTGCTATAAAGGTGTCAACAACTACAATTAGACAATGGTTCTCCATTGCCTTACTCACCTTTAATTCAGTGACTTCATAATCATGATGCAATTCTTAGGACTCAAAACTACTTAAAGTTTTAATGTGGGTTAGAGAATGTTCTTATTCATTCCAAATGCTTGTTAAGAAACCTACATGGGCATTGTGGAAAAACCAAAATTGATTAGAATTTTATTCATGCTTAATAGAAATTATCATTTCTCTTATGGGAAAGTCCTAGTGGATTGAAGTTTGAAGTTATGGGTTTTTATGTTTTCTCCACTACCTGCCTACCACCTGCATGAATTTAAACAACTTACTTATCATTCATGAGCTGTAATTTATTCAACCATGAGTCAAGGAAAATACAGCTAGACTGTGGTACAATTTTCAAAGAAACATAAAATGTCATTCACTATGCAATTTCATCACACATCAATGTGAAGGGAATATAACTGATAATGTAATAACCAGCAATATATGCAAAAAACTAAATTTTACAAATATCAAAATCAGTACAAATGATTACATGGAAAAATATTATACTTATCTATAAAATAGTATGCTTTTAAATTATCTAACAGATTTTTACAGATTTCACCTGTTAAGTCCATGTGAAAACAATATATTTAAATACTATAAATTTATAACTTACATTTTAAAGATACCAATTATATTAGCTTCACCTTAAAATAAGTTTTTGAACTATATAGTTTTGTCTGGAAAGATATTTCAAACAAGTGTGCGTGAGATATATGATGTCTCTTTAACTTTTGAGGTTAACATGGGGAAAAGTTATTTTTTTTCTGAACAGTAATCTCTACTTAAACTATAAGAATTTTTTAATAAGTGGATTTAAATTTACATTCATATGATGTTTAAAAAGCACAATAATTAGTTTGAAGGGGACATTGTTAGGATGGCATCCATATTCTCCTACCATTTCAACTCATTAATAGTTACTTACTGAAGGCCTCCTCCATGATACACATTGGCTGAAGCCCTGGTCTTAGACTCTGAGTCCCAAACACTAACATCTTTTTTTAATAAGTTATTTGGTACAGGTAGTATTTAGTCACATGAGTAAGTTCTTTAGGGGTGATTAGTGAGATTTTGGTGCATCTATCACCTGATCAGTATAAACTGCATCATATCTGTAGTCTTTTATCCCTTACCCCCCTACCTCTCTTCACTCCAAGTCCCCAAAGTTCATTATGTCATTCTTTATTTTTCTTAATTGTACTTTAGATTCTGGGGTACCTGTGCAGATCATGCAGAATTCTTGCATAGGTACACCCCCCGTCACCTACATATGGCATTTCTCCCCATGTTATCCCTCCCCAATCTCCCCAACCCCCCCCCCAGCAGTACCACCCCTTGGCCCACCCCCAGCAGACTCCAGTGTGTGATGCTCCCCTCCCTGTGTCCATGTGTTCTCATTGTTCAACACCCACCTATGAGTGATAACATGTGGTGTTTGATTTTCTGTTCTTGTCTCAGTTTGCTGAGAATGATGGTTTCCAGGTTCATGCATGTCCCTACAAAGGACACGAACTGATCGTATTTTTCTTTTATAGTTTCTTTTCTAAATCTTTGAGGCTTTTCCTACGACACCCTATATCTCCTTAGGAGCTTGCTGCCTCTTGCTGACATTTGAAACTACTTGAACATTTACAAAGTCCTTTCACAGTTATCTCACTTAATATCTGAAGTAATCCTGTAAAGCAGATGCCACTGTACTGTGGGGAACCCTGGCTCTCCTGGTTCTATGGTTTAGTAAAACTGGATTACAAATCTTAGAGTTGAGGCTCCAGTCCTCATACTCCTTCCAGCATATCACACAGTACTCTTAGAGAAAACTCCATTGACTGTGAAGCTTAATGTTAAGGAAACCACCTGTGATTGCTCAGCAGGAGATGAGAACAGAAGGGGCAGGATATAAAGAATATGTTAATGTGTATTACATTGGTTTAGGGAAGAGAAAACCCATTATTCTAGCTGACTAGCTTACACAAAAGTTAGGAAAATGTGGAGGGCTGAGAAGGTAATTTGAAGCTACTAAAGACAAACAGAAGAAACAGGAGTCATATTGAATACTTATTATGTGTCAATTGCTGTGAAAAGTGCTTGTAAATGCAAATGTATTGAAGATCTGTTGTTTTTCTTCTGAACTTTCTCCTTTGGAAATGGCCCTTTCCTTCCTCTGAGATCAGGTGTCCTTATCTCTTCTCTCCTGCTGGTAAAAACTACATATTTTTGCTGTAGCAACCATGTTATAAACTGACCCAATCTGTGGTCACTCTTGGTTCATCCAGAGGATAGACACTTAGGTGGGCCAATGAATCTCTTCCTATATTGGACTTGTAACTGAGAGAATCAGACAGTAAAAGCAATTAAGCTCAAGAAATGTACAAAACCATGTTTTATGCCACAAGGAACAGAAAAAGTGCAGAAGTATCATATGAAGAAGTAATACATTAATCAAGAAAACATGGGAAGAGGAAAACAGCTGATACATAGTCAAGGTATTCTGATGTTTTAAAAATGTCTTAATTTTGATAATTTTTGGAGGCTCATTCCTGGTTTGGTCCAACAACATACTCTATGATTCTTAAATTCCTAAATTTTGCTTAAACTAGTTTGAGTTGTGTTTTTGTCACTGGCAAACAAAGCAATTAACACAATAGCTTTTGTTTTTAGAAAATAATTCTGGCAGCATTATATGAAACATATTAGAGAAAACAGAAACTGAAGGCAATAATAGTAAATCGTTTAGGACAATGGCAATAAGGGTTTGAAATTGAGGGTAGTGGGAAAGGTAAGAGGAGGAAGTAGAAAGAGGGTTAGAAATAAAGTAGATTACAGTGGAGGAAGTAGATTAAACAAATACAGATATAGATTGCTAACTGAAATGAGTGATAAGACAAGAGTCTTAATTAATGGAGGTCATTAAGTCAGAGCTTGAGGGTGAGCCTGGAAAAAAAATGGAAGTCACAACTGCCTCTGTGGCAGTTGTTATCCAAAGGGGTTTTCAGGAGAGTTAGTACTTACACGTTTCCTTAATGTGGGAAAGACATGTAGGAAGTGGTGGTGGATAGGCAGAAGAATGACTGATTTTGTCTTTGTTCTGTACCTGGGAAGATAAATGTTAACAATCAGTGTGAAATCTAAGGCTTTAATTTTAGGAGCTAGAGTTTGATCACAAATCTAAAGGTAAAATGGACACGTTCTTGTTTTATGAGAAGATGTGCAGGTTGAAAGATTTCGAGGCCAGAAAGCATCTGCAGATGCCTGACTGTCTGTTTTTGGGAGTCTGGCTAATGTATATAAAGTTTTGACACAGGTTGTGAGGTAACAGTGATTACTTTGGGAAAAAGATGGCAGTTTTAAGTGACTCCCTCTGCAGGCTTAACTTTCCCTTTGGCATAATGAGTTTCAGGGGTTCTAATAGTTCATTTTCCTTTCTAAGATACATATATCAAACATATATATATATATATCCAATACAAACTGGTGCATGTATGTGCACACACACATGCTATCACTTTAAACATTTTGGTTAAATGGAAGTAGCTGAAGAAAAGAATGGAAACTAAAATTAAAAGGCAAGAAGACGTGTAGGTTATTTTTTAGGAGGAAGGACTCTGATAGGCAGAAGGGAACGTGTGAATCAGTGGTACAGTGGATGAGAATTTGAGAACATATTAGTATAGGACCTTGAAAAATATGGAAAGAGTAGACAAAGCATGGTAACTTCATATGGAAGAAGAATTCTTCAGCTTCTTAGTTTCTCTCTCCCGCCGTTAGCTTCTATACTACAAAGCCTTCAGAGAAACAGACTTCCAGACAACCCTGGCCATTCCCCGGAAATGGCCAGGTTTGCCATTACTCAGTCACTCTGAGACATGTTCTCAGGCCTGGAAGTCTTAAGAAGTCAAGGAGAAAGTCAGAGGTCTTGGGCTACAGTTCCCTAGCTTTCTAATATTGGGAGCTTTCCTTGATAAGTGAGAAAGACTCCCAATTCACCCAAGGTCTTCCATCCAACTTGGGACATTGGTCTGTTTCCACCTGATACACAGGACCTGATTGTCAAGTCCAGGACTCTTACAGATGTGACTCTGTGGTACAGGACGGTGGGCAAAAGCTTTATAATATCCAAGTCCCTTAAGATCCTGTGAGTCACAGGAGGTGAGAAAACTACCCATCTCACTCTTGAAGTTCCAAGAAGGCCCTAATTCTGAGGCCTACAGTTTCCAGGGTGTTAAGAGGGGAGTAAATTTAACTTTGGGATCTTCCTCACTGCATCCCACCGCAAGTTCTGAAAGATGTCTTTGTTACAGAGACTGAGGGAAGTCTCTACTCTCCCTCACCTCTGTTCCCAACTCTGTCCTTCTACAGCTTGCAGCCTCTGTTGGTTGATTTATGCCAGATCTCTTACCTTCTATGTGGGCAAACCAATGTGAGCCTCAAGCCCTCTAATAGAAACCCCTTAAGGTGGCTTTTTAGCCTTGTGTTGTTTTAACCTCTGGATCCCATGGGACTCCCTCCAGGAACTCTTTTGCGAAGACAGTACATTGAAAATAAAGGAAGATGTAGGTACACGAAAATGTTAAGTTGCGGAAGAGCAAAGATGGGGGGCTCATATAAGATGGCTTCAATCTTCTAAGTGAAGGAGGATTGGAGGTAATTTGCTTTTAGTTAGGAGGACAGAATAGTGTTAGAGGGCCCAGGAAACTTAAAAAAAGGCTTGGAATGACAGGCTGAGGGAAATTATGAGATTCAACATACTAATACAACTCTACTTAACAGTAGTTGAAAACCCAGAATGAGTGAATATGGTGTCTTCATTAGAGATTTCTTTATTCCTCTAGAAAAGTTGGCCAGTCTAACAGTAGGAGCGGAAAAAAATGACACTGGATTGTACCCTGACCTGGGAGTTGCCCTGTGGGAATGGCAGAAGATAAAGTCTTATTGATACTAGAGGTGCTATGGACATCCTTTTTTTTTTTTTTTTTTTTTTAGACAGAGTCTCTCGCTCTTTCGCCAGGTGCTAGGCAGGGGTGCAGTGGCCGATCTCAGCTCACCGCAACCTCTGCCTCCCGGCTACAAGCAATTCTTCTGCCTCAACCTCCTGAGTAGCTGGGACTACAGGTGCGTGCCACCACACCCAGCTAATTTTTGTATTTTAGTAGAGGTGGGGTTTCACTATGTTGGCCAGTATGGTCTCGATCTCTTGACCTCATGATCCGCCCGCCTTGGCCTCCCAAAGTTCTAGGATTACAGGCTTGGGTCACTGCGCCCAGCCTGGACATCTTTCAATGTTGTGACTTTCACACAAGAAACAAAGTAGCAGGGGAGGAAGATAATGAGGACCAAATGATTTGGTTCAAGTTCAAGGTTTTAAAGAAATAACAGTTGGGGGTTATTAAAGGGTTTTAACAGAGAGGTTGAAGTACAATTAAGATAAAACTCACTGGTGAATTAAAAAGAAAAAATGTGAAGCCAAGACTTTAGCAGGTTGTTCAGGAATAGAATTGTGAGTAAAACAAAAACAAAATTAAATACCATCTCCAGCAGCAGCAACACCACTGCTACCGCTCATCACCACCAACACCAACGGCAAGAACACAGTCTGTTTGCCACACGTATAGAGCACTAGGCAATTCAACAGCGAGTCCCAGAGGGTGAAGGATAAATTAAATAAAGGGAGTGGATTATTTAAGATATACGAATTCCAAAAGGAGACGTTGTTGAAGGAAGGGAGTAACAATATTTGCTGGAGTAAAAGTGAGTTACGTAGAGTCCATTTGTAAAAAATACCGTGTTATCAGGTTTCAAATGAATGAAAGATGTCAAAAGAGTGTTTAAAAGGGTGATTGAAGGGTATTTATGGGACAGAGGAGAAGGTTGGGCAAAAAGTAGTAAAAAGGGAATTGGCCTGGAACTGATGATGCTATAAACAAGAGAAGGCAGGAAGTAATAATGGTGAAAGGTTTGGAAGGGGCTTTGGAGAGACATGAAAGTAAAAGAGAAGGAGAAAAACAAAATAAGGCTGCTCATGGGGAGGATCACAGAAGGCTAGTAGAAGGGCATTTATCTGGAAATGTGAATAGCAAAAGCATTCAAATGAAGGAATTGTTATAAAAGGATAATGTGCAGTCATCCGTTAAAAAAGAAGTCATACCAACGTACTGTTTTAAAAGTGATTTGCTGGAATACTTGAGGCTAAGTAACGGTGTGATGCAGAAACACTGGGCCCTAAACACTTGGTTTGTGATGGCAAGCTCACCTATGTCATGGGATATAGAATCCAAGTATGGACTTTAAGACAAGAAACACCATGACTAATAATATTTGAGAAATAAGAAATGATTGTTCCTAGTTGTTATATCTTAGCAGCTAGAAAAAATGTTTCAATGCATTGAATTACTATTAAGCAAATATCTATTTTTTAGGTGGATAGGCAGAAACATTTCCCTAATAGATATTTTAGCTCTTGATTTTTCTACTTATCTATCTAAAAATAGATATTTGCCTAAAAGTAATTTAATGCTTTGAAATATTAAAATTACACACACACACACACACACACACGCACACAATTCCTTACTCTGTAAGAGACAGAAAATTCAAGAGCTAAAATCTGAGAGAAGGCAGGGCTATATCACATCAAGTGGTAGAAGTGAAAGGCCCTTTGGGAATAAATGTGTCTAACTCCAGAAATATTGTTACTCTTGAAACAGACCAGATCCTGTTCATTTCAGGTACATGATCTTGGAAATCAGTTTCAAGTTTCTAGTCAAGAATGTAGATATGAGATTCTACCTGTATAAATTTACCTCCCATTACAAAATGAGCAATAGTAATATTCTTTTAGGAGCCACAACTATTTTTAGTTAAAGTAATCTCTTATGTAGCATCTTTGGTAACTCATTTATTTTCATGCAAATAGACTATTTAAGGAATATAAAGAGCACAAGACATGGATAAAGACAGACTGTTTCAGGCCAGGTGAGGTGAGGCACTTGGGCGAGGTAATCCACTTTGGGAGACTGAGGCAAGTGGATTGTCTGAGCTCAGGAGTTCAAGACTAGCCTGGGCAACTTCTAGCCTAAAGTGATCCTCCCACCTTGGCCTCCTAAAGTGCTGTGATTACAAATGTGAGCCATCATGCCTATCTTCCTCTTATCTTTTTAACATTTTTGCTTTCTTTGAGATGTTATGTACTAAAAAGAATGTCAAGTTGGGTATATTTATTGTAAATAGAATAATGTATCTCTGGATTTTTGTTTACAGCATTTGTTAAAGACTTAAATATTTATACATTCTCTCTGAGTTGTGTGCCTGTTATCAAGTATGTTTTACTGTGCTCTGCTTATACAATGAGCTGCCATTATTTCTTCTCTCTCACTGTCTGTGTGTATGTGTGTGTGTATATGTATGTATGTGTGTATGTGTGTTTGTGTTGTTTACACCTGACTCCCTAATGTAAAATTTCAGAAATACAAGCTGAATAAAATTAGCTAATATACTGCCCAAATGGAAAATGTTACACAACCTAATAAATTCTTTATTTCTGCAAGATGCACAAAACCCAATGAATATTGTCTATTTGTGAAGAAGACAGACGGTTACCTTAGCCATTATTTGTATAATTAAAAAAAATAAAAAGTGACACCTTTTGTTCAAATAAAAAAAGAAATGTCAAACATTTTTGATCATTAAAAATGGTTTGCTTAGGACATCTTTCTAAGCTGGACACATTTCAACAGCATGATATTTTGAGACCTACTAGCATTTCTATTTAGGATTCACTAAGTGCAGCATTCCACTGGTTAAAATATGTATACATGTATGCAAGTATGCTTTATTTGTTATTTTACATTTGCAGAGGAAATAGACTCAGAGAGGCGCAACTAAATATGGCATCCGAAAAAACAACACATGGCTTGGAAACCATTTTAATTTCATTTACCTAGGTGGTTCAATCAAAAGAAGGAAGCCTGTATACTTCAGACAAAGTGAGGGCACCACTAGGTTCACAAACATTAAGGAAAAACATTTAAGAAAAGAATTGTGTTGTTCGTACTTTGCACACACCATGATAAATTGCAATTATTTGCTATCATTGTTGGGGAGATAATAGTAAAAGTAAAAACTATAGAAAACTTGAGAATCTCTAATAAAAAGATCAGTTCTGACCTAACCCTGATGATTACCATTTGGGTTGGCAAGCCTAATATCACTAGATAGTTCATATTTTTCTTTTTCATTTTCTAAATGTTTACTTTAAGTTCTGGGATACATGGGCAGAATGTGCAGGTTTGTTACATAGGTATACATTTGCCATGGTGGTTTGCTGCACCTAACAACTCATCATCTAGGTTTCAAGGCTGCACGCATTAGGTATTTGTCCTAACGCTCTCTCTCCCCTTGTCCCCCACCCCTGGACAGGCCCCAGTGTGTGATGTTCCCCTCCCTGTGTCCATATGTTCTCATTGTTCAACTCCCACAACTCCTTAAACTGATAAGCAACTTCAGCAAAGTCTCGGGATACAAAATCAACGTGGAAAAATCACAAGCATTCCTATACACCAACAATGGATAAGCAGAGAGCCAATTCATGAATGAACTCGCATTCACAATTGCTACAAAGAGAATAAAATACGTAAGAATACAATTTACAAGGGATGTGAAGGATCTCTTTAAGGAGAACTGCAAACCACTGCTCAAGGAAATAAGAGAGGACTCAAAGAGGTGGAAAAATATTCCATGTTCATGGTTAGGAAGAATCAATATTGTGGCCATACTGCCACAATGGCCATACTGACCAAAGTAATTTGTAGATTCAATGCTATTCCCATCAAGCTACCATTGACTTTCTTCACAGAACTGGAAAAAACTACCTTAAATTTCACACAGAATCAAAAAAGAGCCTGTGTAGCCAAGACAATCCTAAGCAAAGAGAACAAAGCTGGAGGCATCATATTTTTCGTGAAAGCTAGAAATCAAAATTCATTTGTGAAATCTATTTTTATATATTGAGAAACAACCAAAATCTGAAAATGAAAACATTCTGTGGGCTAAACATAGTCTGTCAAACAAAACATGTCAGCCAGTTTACACAATTTACGTGCATATGAGGACTCTGGCTTCTAACCCAGTTCCATTACTTCATTGTGGTTCCCATCCTTAAATATTATCTGTCTTTACGGTAGAATTGAGTTAATAACAAGCAAACGTTCATAAAATCCTTACTATATATCAAGCACTACGGTACATGTTACTTATCCTATTTAATCCTCACAAATTGCAGAACTAACATTAATCTTGCTTCAGCTGAGAAAGTTGATTAGAAGTAAGGAATGTGCCTAAATTCAACAAACTAATAAAGTTGGGTAAAGCATCTATCACAGCAATGACAAACTCAGTAGTAGCAATCATTATGATTAATTCTAGCTGAGCAGTTCTAGTCATGGAGATATTTAGTGACCTTTCTCAAAGTTGCCCGTGTGTTGAGTATTAGACAGCAGTACTACAGACTTTTCCCTTCAAACCAGTTCTTTTTCAAGTCAGATTGCCTTGCGTTTTAAAGTGTCTTCTCTCTGAGATCAGTTATTTCAGTGAGTTTCATTAAATGCAATAAGGCATTTCTTTTTGTCTCCCTCCATCTTTACCTAATCAATGTGTCAGCAGTGCATGAAGCAATTTTCTCAAGAAAGTGGGTGGAAGAAATTCTGTAGTCATACACTTCTTCAGAAATCTTTTCTTTTAAAATGGTTTCATGAGCATATATTGCTTTTCTGATGTATTTCTTAAATCTTCTGCTTGTACATCAAAAAGAACCTCATTATGCATATTTCTTTCTTTTACTTTGAAGATTTAAGAGGAAAATACTGGTTTACTTACACACTTCCCGAAATACCTCACAAATCTTAGAGGATCTTGAGAGTTTATTTCCAGGGCCTCAAAAAGGAAGATAACTCCTCTACCAGAAAACAGTTATCCAAGTTTCAGAGTTTCTCAGTAATAAAATGTCAAGAATTGTGATTTTCTTGAAGTTAAATGCCACCTACTTCAGTCTTTTCCTTAAGTGTTTCCCCTGAAAAAAATGTTAAGAAAAGTGATAACTCCTAAAGCTACTTATCTTCACAATTGTCTCTTTTCACATTATGCATCATGAGAAGCAATTTAACATTTCTTTATTATCAAGGCATAAATAGTAATGGTCGGTCACTCAGAGGCCCTGGTCTTTCAGCTTGGTTATTCCGGAAGCCAAACTTCTGGATATAAGGTTTAATGGAGTGAAAACTGGAACTCTATTGTGTGTCACACAATTTGTGTGTGTAAGATTTCATGACAATGATTATATAGCAGATACTGTTGCCCTGCGTGATGCCAGTTATTGGACAGTCAGCCCTGAAAGTTCCAGATTCTCATTTTTATTGTTGATACTGCAAATCATATTGTTACTCATGATTATCGGTATCATTACTTTTCTCAAAATACCTAATATTTATTTATTTATTTATTTATTTATTTATTTTTGAGACAGGGTCTCACTCTGTTGCCCAAGCTGGAGTGCAATGGTGCAATCTTGGCTCACTGCAACCTCCGCCTCCCTGGCTCAATCCATGTTCGTACCTCAGCCTCCCAAAATGCTATGATTACAGGCACCTGACACCACTCCTGGCTATTTTTAGTTGAGACAGGGTTTTTCCATGTTGGCCAGGCTGGTCTTGAACTCCTGACCTCAGGTGATCTGCCCACCTCAGCCTCCCAAAATGCTGGGATTACAGGTATGAGCTACCATGCTTAGCCAAAAACACCTAACTTCTAATATAAAGGCAAGTATTTTTCTGCTGGGGCGCATAAGCCATATAAAAATAGCATTGTCTTTTATTTGATTATTTATAATACATAGTCTACGAATTATATGAAAATATTCATTCACTTTCTATCTTGACTCGCGTATATCATTGCCATTTTCATAAAAAAAACTGTCTTTATATAAATAGCCATGAATCTTTCAATACTTTTATTTCTAAAACATACTATTAAAGAAAATTATACTTAGTGAATACAAATAGGCCAGAGTTGTCAGGAGTTACGTAAACAATTATTATTGAAACTAGAACCATAGTTGCCAATTAGTATTGAATAATAACTATGGCCTCATTGGTACAGTTATTTGGAACACTGTTTTTATAAAACTCGGGATATAGATTTGAATCTGAAGTGACCCAATTAATTTTGCTCAATCAAAAAGTTGCAATTTTAGTCTTAATTTAGGCTATATGTAAGTTATTGCTGGCATGTAAGATTCGGTAAAACCACACAGTTGATTTTGTTAAAATCCATCAGTGTTTTTGCCTTAGAACCACAGAGTTACAGAATTGGAGAATTAAAATAGGTTTTAGAATTCATCTGACCCAATATCTCTAGAAATCTCTTCTTTAACACCCTTGGCTAATACTCACCCAAGGCCTCATAAACTCTTCTATGAAGGGGTGGTTGCTTCTCATGGAAAGCATGCTCAGTTATTGAGATGTCATAGCAATAAGAAACTCCTTTTGAGTTAAATATTAAAATAAATTGTTGGCTGGGCGTGGTGGCTCATGCCTGCAATCCTAGCACTTCAAGAGGTTGACAGGGGCAGATCATGAGGTCAGGAGTTCGAAACCAGCTTGGCCAACATGACGATACCCTGTCTCTACTAAAAATACAAAAAGCTGTGCATGGTGGCAGGCTCCTGTAATCCTAGCTACTCGGGAGGCAGAGGCAGTAGTATCGCTTGAACATGAGAGGCGGAGGTTGCAGTGAGCTGAGATTGTGCCATTGCACTCCAGCCTGGGAGACAAGAGCAAGACTCCATCTCAAAATAAACAAACAAATAAATAAACTTTCCCTAGCATATCATTATAGTTTAATTCCTACAGAATTTTCTCCCTTATTTACCTGACTGCCTTCCAAGTACTGAAAGACAATTTTTTATTTTCCCCTTACTAATTCTTACAATTATTACTTAAATAATATAGTTCAAGATCTTTTACCAAGCAGGTCACATTTCCCTAAAACATACTAGACTTTATTTATTTGCATCTTTCAATAAAACAATGAAATTTGTCATCATATTCCACATGTACTGTGACCAGCAGAGCAAACTGGGACTATCACTTCCTGTGACCTAACGATAAGCTTCTATCATCGTATCCTGAGTATATAGTTTTATTTGACAGTAACATTATTTAATTTATTCATATTAAATCTGAGGTCCTGGATACTCTCTTTGTAAATGTTAAAATGTGGTTGGTTAACTGATCATATATATATATATATTTTTAAAGCTGGCCAGGCGGGTCTTGAACTCCTGACCTCAGGTGATTCACCCACCTTGGCCTCCCAAAGTACTAGGATTACAGGTGTGAGCCACTGCACCCGGCCAACTGATAATGTTTTTGCATGTGCAACCAGACTGTCTGGAAGATTTAAATTTAATTACAAATTCCTGTGCTTGACTTATTTGTTGGCTTCTTTGCCTTTGTTCTTATTTTCCACTCATTTTATATAAAAAGAGATTAGTTAAGAACTAATGAAACATTTATATCAGTGCTTCAAAGGTCAATCTCACTGGTTCATTCATAAGTGGATTCTCTACGTCTATAAACTCATTCAAATGATCAGTCAATTAAGCAGTCATTAAACTCAACTATAATTTCTGAATAATTACCATGTTCAAAACACTGGTACAAAGAAAAAAGAGAGAAGATCTGTCCTTACAAGTCCTTCTCCAAATAACTCATAATCAACTGGAGATAAAGGACATAAAATTACGAGGTGGTGATGCAGTGTAAAGAGTGAAATACATCTATCTATACATCCATCCATCAGTCATACACTGGGACCATTAATGACATACTAGATATTTGTTCTAATTTTCTAGTGTGGAGATCATTCTCCTGCAAAAAAAGAAGTTGAAAATGAATTAGTAATTGAATAATATCTTCCTCCCTTCCAGCATTTTCAAATATTTTGAAACTTTCTTGTTATCCCTCCAGTTTTATTTCACTGTGGTCAGAGAATACACTCTTGCTTTTAAATTTGTGGAAATGTGTTTTGTGGCTATATCATCTATCTTACTTTATGTTCTATAGATTGTTGAATTGGTATTCTGCTATTGTTGAGTAAAAAATTCTGTAAATGCTGATTAGATCTTGTTGATTTAGTTGTCTTTAAGTTCTCACCACTGATTTTCTCTTTAGTTGTTCTATCAACTGTTGAGAAAGGGTGTTGAAGTTCTTCACTGTAATTCCAGATTTGCTTCTTTCTCCTTCTAAGTTCTATCAGTTTTTGCTTCATATAGTTTGCATCTCTGTTGTTTGGTGCATACGCATTTAGGATTGTATTTTTTTTCTTGTTAGCTTAACTGCTTTATCATTATATAATGTCCCTTTTTGTCACTAGTAAATTTTATTTTTTCCAAAGCCCACTTTATCTTATGCTAATCTTACTACTCCTGCTTCCCTCTGATAAATGTTTAAGTATCTATCTTTTCTCATGCTTTTACTGTTAATCTGCTTATGTTGTTTTATTTGAAGTGGGTTTCTTGTAGACAGCATATAATTTGATAATGTTTTAAAATATACACTTCAAATCTTGTCTTTTAATTGGTGCTTTTGATTCCATTTACTGAAATATTTATTTCAATTACAGCATTTTTATTTCCAAATTTTCCATTTTGTTCTTCCTTATATCTTTATTTTTTTGCTGAGTTTTTCTAGTTTTTTGTTGTTTCAAGAATTTTTATAACTGTTTATTAATTATTTTTGCCATGGCTGCTTTAAAATTTCTCAGATAATTGGAACCTGTTTGTCATCTCAGTACTGACATCTGTTTTATTTCAAAATGTATTTATTTTGTTGCAAATATATATATATATATTTAATTGAAAAATGAAGATTGTATATATTTATGGTGCCCAACGTATGAAGTATAAATAAACACGCACATAAACACACACAAATTATCTATACATATGCATTATTGAATGGTTAAATCAAGCTAATTAATATATGCATTACTTTACATGCTTATGTTTTTTTGTGGTGAGATTACTTAAAATATCTGTTGGAAATTATCAAGTACACAATAAGGTGTCTTTAGCTATACGCACCATGTTGTACAAAAGATCTCTTGAACTTACTTCTCATGTCTAATTGAGTATTTGTCTCCTTTAACTAATATCTCTCCATCCCCTCCCCTAAACACACACACATCACACTTTGGCCCCTGGTAGCCACCATTCTACTCTCTGCTTCTATAAATTCCATTTTCTTAAATTTTTACATTTAAGTGAGATTATGCAGTATTTGTTTTTCTAAACCCAACTTATTTCACACAGCATAATGTTTACCAGTTTCATCCATTTTGCAAACAACAGGATTTGACAGGATGCTCTTCCTTTTTTAGGGCTAAATAGTATTCTATTGTGTTTATCTGCCAAATTTTAATTATTCATTTTTCTTAGCCCACTCAGAAGGCTATAATAATAATAACCTTATACTGGTTGATTTACAAACAACAAAATGTATTCCTTACAGTTCTGGAGGTTGTGAAGTCTAAGGTCCAGGCACCAGCAGATTTGGTATCTGCTGAGGTCCTGTTCCTCATAAATGGCGCTTTGTGGATGTGTCCTCACATGGCAGAACATAGATAGCTTTTTCAACTTCTTTTATAAAGGCACTCATCCCATCAATGAGGACAGAGCCATCACAACTTAATCACTTTTCAAAAGCCTTCACCTCTTAAAACTATTCGATTATTAGGTTACATCTGAATTTTGGGGAGACACCAACATTCAGACCACAGCATTCTTTCCATAGCCTTCCCACATTCATGTTCTTCTGACATGCAAAACACAGGCATTTCACCCAAATATCCCTGTGTCTTAACTTGTTAAAGTGTCAACGCAAAAGTCTAAAATCCAGTCTTGTCTAAACATCATCTAAATCAGTTATGGATGAGGTTCAAAGTATGATTTATCTGGAGGCAAATTCTCCTCCAGTTTCGAGCCTATGATATCAACTGGGTTAGGTACTTCTGGAATACAATAGAGGGAGAGGCATAGGTCAGCAGCCGTAGCCTCAAAGCTTTGCTGGTTGTTACCCAAGCGCCAGCTCACGGGAATTCCTAAGTACAACTAAAGTTTGAAAGGATACCAGTGCTTCAACCATAGCACCACTGGTTCACTGATAGATGTAGGCTGATTCCGTATATGAGTTATTATGAATAATGCTACAGTGAACATAAGAGTACAGATACTTCTTCATTTTCCTGATTTCATTTCCTTTAGATACATATCCAGCACTGAGATTGCTGGATCATATTGTAGTTCTAGTTTTAATTTTTTGAGGGACTTTTATACTTGTTTCCATAATGACTGTCTTAATTTACATTTCCAAGAGTATGACAGGGTTCCCTTTTCAATACATTCTCACCAACACCTAGTACCTTTGTCTTTTTGGTAATAGCTGTTCTAACTGGTATTAGATGACATCTTTCTATGGTTTTAATTTACATTTCTCTGATGATTAGAGATATTGATCATTTAAAAATATACTTGTTGGCCATTTATATGTTTTTTTTATTTTTATTTTTTGAAATGAATGTTTATTTTTTGAATTAAAAGCAGCAAAAATTACAGTGGTCAGGAGCAGGGTCTGTGGAGTAAGAATGACTAGTGGTGTTCATATTTATAAGTATACAATTTTTTCCTGTTCATATATGTTTTTATTGATACATAAAAATTATACATATTTATGGGGAACATATTTTGATACATGCATACCAAGTATAATGATAAAATCAGGGTAATTAGTGTGTCCCTCAGCTTAAACATTTATCATTTCTTTGTGTTGTGAATATTTCATATCTCTTTTCGCTATTTTGAAAAATACAATAAGTTGTTAAATATAGTCACCCTATTCTTAAGAAATGTCTATTTGGGATCTTTGCTCATTTTTAAATTGTGTCTCTTGTTTTCTTGCTATTGAGGTGTTTGAGTTTCTTACATATTTTTGATACTAACTTCTTATCAAGATGTATGGCTTGCAAATATTTTCTGTTATTCCATAAGTTGTCTCTTCATTTTGTTGATTGTTTTCCTTTGCTACGTAGAACGTTTTTAGTTTGGTGTGTCCCATTTGTCTATTTATTTTCAGTTTGGTATATCCCCATTTATCTATTTTTTTTTCAGTTTGGTGTATTCCCATTTGTCTATTTTTTTTTCAGTTTTGTCGCCTGTGCTTTGGGGATCATATCCAAAAAGTCATTGTCCAGACCAATGTCATGGAGCTTTCCTTCTATGTTTTATTCTAGTAATTTTGTAGTTGCTGATTCTACACTTATGTCTTTGTTTCATTGTATATGAGAGATAAGGGCCCAATTTCGTTCTTCTGTATATATATATATCTAGTTCTTCCAACACCATTTATTTTAGAGACTCTCCTTTTCCCATTGTGTGTTTTTGGCAGTGGTTCTGACATCTTTTGATTACCTTTAAAAAATTACAGTTGAAATCTTCCTGGTTCTTGGTGTAATGAATGATTTCTTTTGTTGAAATTTGGACATTTTCATATAATAAGATGATGGATCTTCTCTAAAATTTCTTAGCTTTTTCTGATACCAATACAACAGGAGAAAGGTGGGGAACTATTTCATTACTAGCAGGTCAAAGTAGAATTTTCATTTCCTATTGCCCTTAATTGACACACAAGAGAAAGGGAATATTCTTCTTTCTTTGTGGGGGTGAGTGGTCTTGTTAACCCTGGGTGCTGCTGCAAGTCTCTACTTTCCACTAGGCCTCCCTCCAACACTATCCCAGCAGGGAGTGGTATGAGGTGATATTGCAAATTCAGGCTTTCCACTGATGGTAGGGATGGAGGAGTGGTAAGGTGAGGGGATGTCCTGGACAGCAGAGACAAAAGATTTTTCTTCAGTGCTTAGCTGAAGTAGAGTGGCTATCATCTGAAAATTTTTTCTTGCTAGGATGCTCCTTTCCTAGTCTTTGACTAAAGGGTTTTGTTGGGACCCTCTTTTTTCTTTTCATCTGAACTTATTGACATATTTGGGTTGCAATCTTCCTCAACTCCACATTTGTGAGACATGAGGCAAAAATCAGAGGACTCACCACCAAATTGTCCCTTGAGTTGCAAGGTCCCTAGCAAGTCTACCTTTCTTTACCGTTTATAGTCTCATGTTTGTTTTACACATCCTCTCCAAATGTTTTAATTGCAGTTAGTGGGAAAAATAAGAAACAATAATCTACTCTATCTTCTCTGAAGTGGCAATCCTGGTGTTTGTTTCCAATATAATATGTTTTCTCCTTCTCACCAGGAAAACACCATTTTTTTTTTTTGGAGGGGAGGCAATGTACCAAGTTAGAAATACTCACCTCCCGAGATTTCCTTGCCTTTAAAGGTGGCCATGCAATCAAGCTTTGGTCCAAGATAAAAGAGCTAAAATCTGCTGGGTAAGACATCTGGAAAAGCTATTATTCTTCTAATAAAAAACGGAATGATGGAGGGTCATGTTCCTTTTCTCTTTACCTTTCCCCACTTCTTTCTGCCTGAAACAGGAAATAATGCTTGGAGGTTTAAAAGCCAAGAGAGCAAACTGCATGCTAATGTTGGTGAAGCAGGAAGCTGAAAGGAGACTGTGTCCTTCATCAACTCCTTTTGCAGCTGTGTTAGCATCAAGCTTTCTACCTGAGGAGAGTTTATTATGTAAGAAGAAAACAAAACAAAACAAAATTCTGTTCTTTTAAGCTACACTAGTTCTGTGCTGTAGGCTAGCTGACTTTTGTTGTGCTCACTAAGTAGAATCCTAACAGTTATCCACTCTGCTGTCTGTCACTTGATTTTGGAATCAACCTAACTTTCATTTCACCTTCAGCTCAAGGCCACTTCCACTAGAATGACTCTCATATTCTTACCATAAAAGAGAAGTTCTGTTCAGCTGCCCTAGCCAAGTGACGCCCACCTTTGTGCCTCATCTGAATGCAGTGTTTAATTTATGATTCTGTCTTCTTCTCTAACTAACTTCTTAAGGTCAGGCATTATGGTTGGTATCAGGTATAGGCCTGAAACTTCTTAGCTACACAATAAATGCTGTCAAAAAGGAAATTAAACAAAGTTTTATTTTAATATGTATATATAGCATTTGAATCATTGCAATTTGTATTTGTTATGTGCAACTATTTTTCAAGTAATCAGTTCATAGAATATGGCTGTGTTGGCATATTTCACTTTTCTCAGCACTCTTGGAAATAGCTGAGATACTGGACAGAAATTATTGCCAGAGTTATATTAAATAGATTTAATTAAAACAACATTAATTCATTTCTTCTTCATGAAATTGGCAAGCCCACTCTTCCCATGGTGCCAAATTTTGGATATATATGTATTTCTTATCTAGAAACTAGTTTACAGAGCCTGAAGGTGTGGGAAAGCTTCCTGGACAGATTTTCTAAATGTTTTGCCTCCCTAAAGTTCTTATATGATAAATGGAATTGTCCTTCTGGGATCCATTTTGGAATCACTAAGTGCTTGCAGTTTGGCTGCCTGTATGATGCAAGGCTGCCTTTATGACCATCCCAAACCCTCATGATTTTATTGGAGAAGAGGTGAACTACTTTTCCTTTCTGCTGAAGTCCTCGTCTTTTTCATTCCATTACTAGAGACTACTTGCCATTTCACCCACCCCTTAACTCCTGGATTGGTTTGTTTGTGAAGATAAAATGATCCTAAGGGATACCTCAAGACTGGCAGTTCTCTAAAGGCAGTAACAATAACTCTCAGAACAGGTCTTCTGGAATACCCTGAGGGCAGGGTGAGGGATGTGTGAGACTTCTGAAGCAGAGCATGTACAGGTGAAGGAATGGCCAGTCGGCTAATGTTTGCCACCTCTTTTCTTGATTGTCATGTGTGGGACACTTCAGTGTATATATCTTCTTTAAAAGGCATGGAGTACACAGGCTGTGTCTATTTAAGATTATGAACTTAATTGCTAAACATTGTGTGTGTTCTGACTGCTTCACCAACTAACTAGTAATGCCTGAGTGTTCCTATTCCCTGAGACACAACAATATTAAAATTGATAACCCTACACTGACCTCTAAGTGTTAAAGTGAAAGAGTCATGTGCCTTTCACATTAAATTAAAAGATAAAAATGGTTATACTTAGTGAGGCGGGCATGTTGAAAGGTGAGATAGGCTGAAAGCTAGGCCTCTTGTACAAGATAGCAAAGTTGTGAATGCAAAGAAAAGTTCTTGAAGGCAATTAAAAATGCTACTTGAATGAACACATGAATGATAAGAGAGTGAAACAGCCTTATTGCTGTTTGAGGATAAAGTTTGAGGGATGTGAATAGAAAATCAAACCAGCCACAATATTCCCTTAAGCCAAAGCATAATCCAGAACCAGGCCTAGATATTTTCAAATTTATGAAGGCTGAGAGAGATGAGGAAACTGCAGAAAAAAGTCTGGAGCTATTAGGGGTTGGTTCATGAAGTTTAAGAAAATAAGTTGTCTCTATAAGATAAAATTACAAGGTGAAGCAGCAAGTACACACGGAAAAACTGCAGCAAGTTATCTGAAGATTTAACTAAGATAATGGATGAAGATGTCTACATTAAACAAGAGATATTCATTGTATATTTTTTAGAAAAAATAACCTTCTATTGAAAGAAGATGCCATCTAGCTAGAGAGAAGTCAATGACTGGCTTCAAAGTTTTATAGGACAGCTTGACTCTCTTGTTAGGGGCTAATGCCACTGGTGATTTTAACTGAAGACAGTTTTAATTTACCATCCTGAAAATTCTAGGGCCCTTCAGAATTATGCTAAATTCATTCTGCCTGTGCTCCTTTAACAATGAAATGACAACCTGGATGACAGCACACTTGTTTACAGCATGAGTTACTGAATATTTTAAGCCCACTGTTGAGACCTGCTGCTCAGAAGAAAAGATTCCTTTCAAAATATTACTTCCCAATGACAATATAGCTTGTCACCCAAGAGCTGTGATGGAAATGTATGAGGAAATTAATGTTTTTTTTCCTATGCTTGTTAACACAACATCCATTCTGTAGCTCATGAGTCAAGAGGCAATTTTGATATCCCAGTTTTATTACGTAAGAAATACATCATTTAAGACTATAGCTGCCACAGATGTGTGGGCAAAGTCAATTGAAAATCTTCTAGAAAGAATTAACAATTCTAGATTCCATTAAATACATTTTAATTCATGGGAGGAGGTCAAAATGTGAACATTAACAGGAGTTTGGAAGAAATAGATTCCAAGCCTCATGGATGAATTTGAGGGGTTCAAGGAGGGAAGAAGTCACTACAGATGTGGTGGAAATAGCAAGATAACTAGAATTAGAAGTAGATACTGAAGATGTGACTGAACTGCTGCAATCATTCTCATGATAAACTTAAATGCATGAGGATTTTTTTAAATATAAATGGGCAAAGAAAGTTGTTTGTTGAGATGGAATCTACTTCTGGTAAATATCCTGTGAACTTTTTAGAAATTACAACAAAAGACGCAGAATATTATATAAACTTAGCTGATAAAGCAGTGACAAGGTTTGAGAGGATTTCATTTTTTAAAGAAGTTCTGCTGTGGGTAAAATGCTATCAAAGAACATCACATACTACAGGTACATCTTTTATTAAAGGAAGAGACAATTCATACCGAAAACTTCATCTTGTTTTCTTTTTAAAAATTTCCACAACCACTACAGCCTTCAGCAACCACCATTCTGATCAGTCAGCAGCCATCAGCATTAAGATAAGACCTTTCACCAGCAAGAAGATTATAACTCTCTGAAGGCTCAGATGATTATTAGCATTATTTGGTAATAAGATAACTTTTAATTAAGGTAAATGCATTGCTTTTTAGATATAGTGTTTTTGTATATTAACAGACTGCAGTGTAGTGTAAACATAACTTTTATATCCACTAGGAAGTTAAGAAATGTGTGATTTGCTTTATTTCAATACTTGCCTTATTGTGGTGGTCTGGAGCTGAACCAGCAGTATCACCAAGGTATGCCTATATCTGAATTATATTCAATTATGACCCCAAAGCAGCTATAGTAGGAGATGCTTCTGTATGGTTAACAAGTTTAAAATTTGAAACCACAAGCACATTGTAATAATAAATCAAATAATAACAGAAGGCTGATAATCAGATAGAACTATTTTTATTTTATTCCTATTACTCAGAATCCCATACCTGACTGCAGTGCTGTGAGATCTGGGCAGAAATATTGTGGGATAATAAGTGTACATGGTAATAAGCCACAAGTTTGTGGTAATTTATTACACAGCAATAGAAGGCTAATATACATAGCAACTTCTTATTTTGTGGATGGAATGTCTTCCTCATCATCCCCTTCTGAGGATACTAACAACAGGTGTTTTCTTTTTTTTGTTCCCCTCCATTGCTTTCATTGGTTCTTTTATTAATTTAGGCTCTCTTCAAATAGGATAATTCTTCATCTTTTTTATGTTGAAATGTGAGGCACTAAAAAAGAGATCCCAAATTAGGCCTTCTGACAAGTAAGTTTCCAGTTGGGTAGGCAGAAGCAGATACATGGAGAACTTTTCCCTATTGCTACTGAATTTCTCCAATAGAGATATGTTTGATCTCTAGCTAAGTGCTAATGCCTGGCTACTGGACTTTCACTGTGAGATGGCCAAGGAAGTCTGAGCATTTGACCATCTCATTGGCTATTATCAAAGAAAGTTTATGGGAAGTCATTGTTTTGGACTAGCCTCCTGCACTTGGCCCCAGCAGACCAGACCAAACCAAAATGGAATCATTAATGCTAAGTGCAAGGAGGTCCCAAAACAGACTAGTTTTTCCTGAAAGCAGGACATTGACACCAACCAATCAGAAAGAACTTAGTCTACCTGAGTCAGCATAATGAGAAAATCATCTCCATTTTAACCCTTACACAGAAAGCGACCAACAGTGACCAGTTAACCAACCCACTTTTAAAAATGGAGGTTTCCTTACAAAAACCAACCATTCTGTTTCATAAAATGAGATGTTGACTGGTTCTAGAATTGCTAATAAAAGACAATTCAGTTTTTAAACTAAAGTTCTTTTAATTTTGTCTTTTGACACCATCAAAAGACATTGACATTATATTCCTAAAATCAGCCCTAGGCTACATTTCTACTAGGACCATCTTCAGTTTAAATATTTCAGAAAGTACACCTTAGATCTCATCTTGTCTAGGAGTAGATGTTTGAATGCCAGTGTTCTATGTGTCTGTGCATAGACACTTTATGTATTGACTTGTAACAAACCTTTGCAATGTGAAGCCTCAAAACTGCTATTTGCTCTACCTATGGCTGGCCTCTAAGACCTTCTCAGGTCTTTGCCATAAATCAATTCTCTCCAATTTTTGTATATCTTTCTGTACACATTTTAGATTATAGGATTCACGAAAGTTGATAATTACCATTTTATAACTGGAAATTAAGAGAACAACTAAGATAAATTAAGATAGGAGTCTAAAAGTCATGTTAAACTAACATAACTTGGAAACCATCTGTATTAAGTTTTGTGCTGTGGAATTTTACTAAGATTATTTTTATTCATAGAATATGTAAACTACTGTTTACATTGCAGAAGCACTTACAATGCAAGAGAGAAGGGATTTAATTTAATTTATTTTAGGTGGTTTAGAATATGAATCTGATAAATATTATTTTACACACTCATGGTTTTGAGAGTGACTGTAAAATGTTGACTGACACTGGAGAGAATCAGTGGTCAAAACTCCTACCTTCTTTACAGGCCATTATCTAGCTTTTGTAGAGCCAAAGGAACTGAAGTATTTATCTCAGGGCCTCTTTACCAGTGGCAGCAAATGCTTGCCACCAACCATTTTCATCTTTTCACCTGCTCATTGCTCCCATCCACCCAAATGCCAGAATTCCTCATTTGACAGAAGTGGAGCTGCTCTGTTTTTGGAAACTCCCGTATGAGTAGCTAAAATCTCCATGCAGGGACCTCATGTTAATCAGCCCCCAAGAAGGGTTAGCGTTTCATAATTATAATGGATATATGGAGAAGCTCCTCAACTTATAATGGGAGTTACATTTAGATAAACCCACTGTAAATTAAAAATAGCATAAGTTGAAAATCTGTTTAACACACCTTATCTACCAAACATCATAGCTTAGCCTAGCCTACCTTAAACATGTTTAGAACACTGCAATTGGGTAAACTCTTTTAACACAAGGCCTATTTTATAGTGAAATTCTAAGTAACTCACATAATTTATTAAATACTGTACTGAAAATGAAAAACAAGTATTGGTAGTTGAAGTACAGTTTCTATTGAATGCGTTTTTTTTTTTTTTGGTACCATTGTAATGTCTAAAAGTAATAAACCTTCATAAATTAGGGACCTTCTGCATTAGGTATTGTCTGTGCCTGCTTGGTGAGGTAAAAGATGAACAAAGCAAATAAATAAAGTCTTTAAAATGTTGAAAAAGAATCTGGAAAGAAGCTATTTTTCTATATTAAGAATTCATAAATACATAAAATAAATTCATAGGAACTTTGTTAAGAATGACATCAATGACATCAATATTAGAAATGTGAAAGACTCCTCATGCCTTTAGCCCTAAGTTTTAATGAAAACTGCAGAAATAATATATATATTATATACATGTGTGTATTTATATGAGTATATATATATATATAGAGAGAGAGGTGTATATAGGCTAAACTATTTCTAAAGTTATATAAATTAATAATGACATTTTAGATTGAAGGATCATATGGAAAAGGTGGAATTTGAGCCGAGTTTAATAATGTGCAATACGTTACAAATACAGTGTGCTATTGCCCCATTCCATTTGTGTGTAGATAAAATCTTTGTCTTCATCACAAAAAACAAGAAAAGGATTTGGTTTATTTTCAAAGATTGTGGAGGATATAGAGAAATTGACAGCAACTATTTCTTAATTGACATATAATTCAACCTTATTTCCAAAAAGCTTTTAGACTTTGAGGAAATATTCATCAAAATTATATGTAAACTGTTCACTTATTTCAACTATGTTTCTGGATTTTTAAAAATATGATTCAGCACTCATAGTATTGCTTTTTTGGAGAGAGGGAAAAAACAATTATTAATTAATATTAGTAATAACAGTTGTGATTGCAGAAAATAAGATCAATAGAGGCAGCAGAATTAAAACTCACATTTTATTTATTCATTGGACTCATTAAAATATGCCTATTGCAACAGCTTGTAGGCATATATAAAAGTATAAAAACTAATTGTAATTTATAAGTTAAAATATAAATGCTATAAAAAATGCAATAAATATGGAGAGAAGAAAAATACATATTACAAAAATGTCCTAAATGTCCTTAGCACACTAGGTACTAAGAAAACCAGATTGGATGGTAGTTGATGTAGTATCATTTCAAAAATATATTACTTAAGCTTTCACTATTCCCAAGAAAGAAAAAAAATAAATCTAAGCTCTTTCTCCCTTTTTATAGGTGATTTTAAGATTTTCTTCTTACATATGCTCAGAAGTATTCTGATGAGTTATTTTGAACATATAAACAAATAGGATGAGATAATACCATGTATTTTTTCATGTGCTGATAACCACACTACTGAAAAAATGTGTTAAGAAGATACGGTAACTATTAGTGAAAAGATGAAAAATCTATTTTATCTATAAAATATCCACTTACATAAGGTGAGCTATATTTTTCATGCAGCTTTGTGTATGTTTCTTCTTCTCTCAGTGCCCTCAATAGCAATATTCAGACACCCCAAAAGAGCAAGTTAATGTCATATCAGATGACACTTTAATTCAGAATGAGTAATTTTCTTGTTAGATTAAAGTTCTTCAAATGCTTGGGCAACTTTACCGGTGACCTGACAAGCCTAAAATTAGT
The DNA here is from genome assembly GCA_963573385.1 of Cacajao melanocephalus. Classification (NCBI taxonomy): domain Eukaryota; kingdom Metazoa; phylum Chordata; class Mammalia; order Primates; family Pitheciidae; genus Cacajao; species Cacajao melanocephalus. The sequence goes on along the minus strand of CAUYLG010055121.1, from coordinate 54,573 downwards.
AATAGAAATAAATTATTTCACATATTACTTTTTTTTTCTTTAATCTCATGCTGGAACTGATTTAAAAATAGTTGGACACTTTAAACACAATTGCAGCTGACATCAAAAAAATGTAAAAAATAATTTACGGAGTTAAATGTGTTTACAACTAACTTTTTGCTTTTCTTTCATTTTATAAATATACACCACACAGAGTACATGAGACCATATGGAATAATGGAAAGTAATAAAATTCCTTTTATATGAAACATTTCTGTTGAGATATTTCTGTTCTTTTTTGCAGAAATAAGTAACATATCTTTAATAAAAAACTTTAAATAATTGCTTCCTTACTAATTATTATGGTTTTGGAATGCAGGTAAAATGAATAACTTTTTAAAGCCATATGAGCTGGAAATTAAGGTCCTATTTTGTATATCTACCGTTAGGGATCAATCTTTTTTGTATATAAAAAACTTTTTACATTAATGACCTGGTAGTTTTTAAAGTATATGAATTGTAATTAATTGGAAATTAATTTGCCCAGATTTTACTGGCTAATTAGCCTTTTGTTTTAGCTTATGATATTTACCATATTTGAAAGTAATAGAAACTATTTCCTTAAATATAGTTGCTGTTTTATAAAATCTTAGATAATTCAGACTTTTCAGAGTCAGACTAGCCAACAACCCTGTTATTTCAAATTAATGAGTTTTGAAATTGATTTTACTCTTTTATTAATTCTAAAATATTTATGATGCTTTTCATATTCATCAGATCCTGTACATATGTGTTGAGTGGAGCTCAATCCTTTCTCTCAAAGAAATTTTTGTCTGGTTTGACATATGGCAGGTAAATAAACAATTATAAAACAGTGTGATAAATGTAGTTACAAAGGGCCAAGCAAAGTCTAGTGATGTACAGATGGTAGAAAGTCAGGAATGAATAGAGGAATCAGCTTCTATACTGAAATTTCAAGGTTAGGTAATTTGGATAAGCAATAGTTAAAATGGCATTCTACTCAAAGGAATCATATGCAAAGTCATCAAAAAAATCAAAATAGAATTCTGAAGACACTTACATGAAATGATTAAAATTACTTAAGAATTCAATATTGAAATAATATCAGTTAATGTTTATTTAACCCAGAATCTAAGGGCTAAGCTGAGATGAAATTCACATCAGAATTTTGTAGAATTAATCATGAAAGTCTTCTGAAATCTTTGATACAGAACAAAAGTATATCAATACTTTAGGTGAATTTAAAATATTTCATAATTTAAATGAATGTTCAAAATGGCCACAGAAGGGGAGTAGGAGGTTTCAAGTACATGAAATAACAAGAAAGTGGGAAATGAGGCTCACCCTAATTCCAAAGCAAAAACACTTAACAGAAATAACGAATCAAATTAAAAATCTGAGAGCAAACAATTAGAAACCTATAAAATGAGGGGTTATATTTTCCTTCTTTTGTAGCTACTTCCAAATACTGTTGCATTCATAGACAAAGTGGTGCTACGCACTGTCTCAGTAACTAGGGGATGCCCTAATTCATTGTTCTGATTGTCCTGCCGGGACATTGTTTTCTTAAAGGTAGTCCTGGAAATCTTTTAAAATAGATATTTCTGAGAGTAGCTGTCCAAGGCAACTTCTAAATTAAAAATAAATATTTCCTCCTCCTTTATGTTACTCTTTGATGAAGCATCCTATGTAGAGAAGCCAAATCTTTATTGACATTAATATGTGGCTTCAAATTTTAGTTTTTAGAGTGTATCCATAAGAACATGCAAATGAGAGTAAAGGCTTTCTTGGGTTTAGTTCCTGGATACCATTCACTCTGTGGTGATACAGAAGTTACTTAGGTTTTTGTTTCTATATTTGTAAAAAGAGTGACTGAGGGGTACTTTAGCCTATTGGACTGCTGTTTTACAAGAACAATTGCATATAAACAGTTTACCATTATGTATGTTACATACTAAGAACTCAATAATATTAGCTATTGTGAAAAATTATTGTTTTTAGGGTTCAGCTATATATCAGTATACATCCAGCAATAAAGTGGGCTGAAGTTTGTTTAACTTGAAGCTACTCTTAAAACATTGTAAAACATCCTAAACTCAATAAAAAGATGATGTTAGTAAAAATGGAAAGGACCTCCAAATATTCTTCCCCACATAAAAGTGATAAGAATGGCAAAAATTATCAGAATCTTTTTTAGAACTCTGGAAATTAACCAAAGCCTTACCAAAATCTGTAAAGACAACTGAATCTCTGTAAGAAGAGTAAACTTTATAGCAGTTTAACTTTTCTTACTCCCATACCCTACTGCCTAGTTCTATCTACAGGAGTCTTAACAGAAAGCAGCCTATAAACACGGAGGAAACAGCAACTTGGCAGCTGTTGGCAGGGTACGAGGGAGTTAGAGTTCCTTCAACTACCCATTCCCAATTATCATTATGTTCCCTCACTGAAGGATCTTGCTGGCAAGGTTGTTTTTACTTGACCTGACTTAGAGCTTACCTAGTGAGAGTGGCCTTTTCTCCAGAGCATCTGTCTAAAACAATCAGAGAAAACTGTTACAATTTTGACTGCCTGAGATGGCATCAGGAAGATATAATAACTATTTCTTGCACCTAGTATCAAAGTCCAAAATATATGAAGCAAAACTGACAGAGTTAAAGGGGAAATGAACAATTCAACAATAGTTGGAGACTTCAGGACGTCACTTTTGATATTAAAGTAAATAGACAGAAATAGGAGACTTGAAAAACACTGTAAACTAACTACACCTGATAGTTATCTAATAAAATGTTCCATCCAACAGAAGAATACACATTCTCTTCAAGTCCATAAAATACTGTCCAGGATAGAACATATTTAGTCTGTAAGACAAGTCTAAATAAATGCCGAAGGGTTAAAATGATACAAATATGTTCTCTGACCACAGTGGAATAAAATTAGAACTCAATGATGAAGGAAATATGAGAAATAACATATATGTGAAAATTAAACAACACATTCCTAAATAATTAGTAGAGCAAAGAAGAAATCACAGGGATATTTTAAAGTACTTTGCTGTAAATGAAAACACAACATGCTAAGGCTTATGAAAAGCTGACAAAATAGTGCTACAGGAAATTTGTAGCTATGAGTGGTCCAATGAAAATAAAGATGTCAATTCAACAACTTAAGCTTCTACCTTCAAACACTAAAAACAAGAGAAAATCCTGAAACAAAGAGAAGATTAAAAATTAAAAACTATAGTGTGAATACATGAAATAAAGAATAGAGGAACAATATAGAAAGGCAACAAATTCAAAATCTGGTTATTTAGAGATTAATAAAATTGACAAACCTTTAGGTAGAATGACCAAGAAAAAGAGAGAGACAGAGGGAGAGAGAGAGAGAGAAGTCATGAATGAAAGAACAAAAGAAGAAATGTTACTGATGACCTTATTGAAATAAGAAAGATTAAGGAATACTGGAGCAGTTGTATATCAGCCAATTAGATAAACTAGATGATACAAATACATTCCTAGAAAGACGTCCAAACTACTGAAACTGACTCAAGAAGAAATTAAAAATTTGATTAAATGAGACAGAACTTAACAATGGGAATAATAAAAAAGAAAAAATTCTAAAAACCTGGTCTTATTTTATTTTCATTTGCTTCTTTCTCTAAACATACTGTGCCTAATTTTTATTTTAAAGTCATTTTGGTAAATTGAATGATCTGGTTAGTTAGGATCCAGCTAGTTTGTGGGATAAAATATCTCCCTTTATTGCTAGTCTGGACCATATGAATGACTACTCAAAAAGTTTTCTAATATTTTTTGAATGTTGGTATCCTGCTATCTAGGATCAGCATGCCTGTGTTTATGATTCGAAAAGGGATATCACCTTCATACTATTATTTTCAGGTATCATATTAAAAACATCAGTAAACTCCTCTTTTTTAGTTTTTATAATAGTTTCTTATAGAGTGGAAGCTGACAAATATGTCCTCATGGCAGTATAGCAGCAGGTGTGATTTTTATTATGACATAGCTGGGTACTTTCTTCAAATTTAAAGAAGTGCTTTACAGTTTATATTTGGCTCCTTAAAACGTACTTGAAATTAATTCAAGAGCTTGTGAAACTCTACCTAGCATTAATGAGAACACAATCAGTTACTCACATTTCCTTCAAATAAAGGCCCCAAAGACTAGATTTTAAATATGGTGTCTAGACTAGATATATGCAGTTCATTAATCTAGTTTTTTAGTAATATATCATTATTTTTATTTTACTTTCAAAGACTATACCATCACGTGTCACTTTCCTCTCTGAGAAGAAACAATAATGAGAGAAATGCATCTGAATGTCAATTCAGAATAGCAGATAATTATTCTCTAGTAGAAGTTTTATATTACTCTCGAGTTTAAAATTTCTATGTCCGTTTAGTGTGACCAGCTGACTATAATTGCCACTTTAGTGCTTGGCCAGAAAGCTGTTATGTCAATCAATCAAACAAATAAATGGGTATATTAATTAATCTTTTTGTTAAAACCAATTTAAAAGAATTACAGCAAAGCAATTTTGATTTTCAATAGTCCTACTCACCATCCACATTTGGTAAAACTCTTGACATCAGTCTGGGTTGCTAAGCAATAAATACCTCTGCCATGACTCCTGAGTCCCTGGGATCATTCCATTATTTTGTCATTCAAGCATGTCACACTGGTTGGTGTGGGCCTCCAGTTCCTGTGCAGTCAGAAATGTGGACCTGCTGTTTCTACAGTAGAAAAAGAATAAATAAGAGAATTGTGGGGCAGAAAGATGATTAAAGGACCGAGGAAGTGAGGTTACATAAGCCTCAGAGTTTAGAGGATATACTTTTGAAAGTGGTAAGTCATCATAAGCTCAGAAGTTTCATCACTTTAAAAATGTAGTTAATTTTCACACCCAGCAGAAACTCAGCACCATTGGGGTAAAGTAACTTTGTGATCTTAGCAACAGTTCTCAGATAAAATATACTATGTTTTGTAAAAGCTTCTATCACATTTTCTATTTATCAGAGGATAAAATAGTCCTGATCATTTTGATCATCAGATACGTTAAAGTCTTGCCTTCAGTGAACACAGGATAAGCTGGTGAGAATCCTGTGCTAATTTAAAGGTTTTGACAGTAGTCTGACTAGTTCAAGAAGCCTCTATTAGGATGGCATATAATTATTTATTGAAAACTGACTTTAAAATACTGTTTTGTTTTGATGTCAGTGCTAGATTTTGTGAGACTATTTTTCTTTCTAACTTTATATGATGATATTGATACATAAAATGAGTAAGACTTTTTTGAGCTATAGGAATAAAGAATACATGATATGTAAATTTTTCTAAGCCATCAATCAAAATCCTGTGCATCTATTTCAAATTAGTAACTTGGTACTTTGGAAGAACTAATTTAGATTACATAAAATAAATGGCTCTTGAAAAGATAAATTTGATCATATTAGGCAGAGCTTAGATGAAAAAGAATATAATTATCTCAACTTCCTGACCATGCCTTCTTAGGTTGGTTTTCTAGTATAAATACAAAATAGCCAGGGTTGACACATATAATTTCAAAGGTCATATTTAACTCAAGAGCTTTTTCATCTTTAATGTAGGAATGGAACAAATGCATTAAAGTAGGTTTATCCAATATGGGAAATTCAGTCAAATCAAATATAATCTGCAAAATGATGTTTGATTTCCTCTATTTGTATCACATTTTAATTTGTCTTAATGTAGCACGTTAACTAATAATTTAAAGACATTATGTTTCTGATATTCCTCAGCACTATGACAGTGAACCATTAGAGAAGTGAAGTGGGTCTATGGAATGAAATGACCAAAATGTGAAGTAACCTCAAGATCACATAGCCTGAAAGTATAAAGCTAGGATTCAGATCTACTCCTTCTGACAGCTGGACCAGAGATGCTCAGAGCATAACACTTTCCATTATAGAATAATAAGTATTAAATATTTTTATTTTTCAGCTAAAGTAACTGAGGCTCAAAGATGTAAAATGACTCACCCCTAGGAGGACCTTGGAATGGAGACTGGAACCCATACTTTCTGACTTTTATCCTGGTACGCTTTCTTCTTCTATCATCCAGATTCAGAGCAAATCCTCATTCTTCCACCATTCTGTTTTGATGAATAGACATTATGGGAAAGAATTGAAAGCATTAGAATTTCATGATAGTTTGGTACTAAAACTTTGGACCAGTTTCTTGAATTGTTCAACCTTGAGTTCTTTGTGTTTGATGAATCCCCCCCGCAACTTTTTTTAAAGGTAACTCAGATGTCTACTGGTTTGTCAGTCCCTGATTACAAGAAAGCAGGAGCTCAGTCCCAATTTTAAGGTATTCTTCAGCTACTTTATGATGCCCTAAAAGGGCTAGTGCTTACGTAAGCAAGGCTAACTATTTTGTCAGCTAGAGTCATTGTAAATGAAAATAACCCATAACAAGCATGTATCATAATGCTTCACACTTAACTATGCAATAAATGATCATAATACTTCACACATAAGTACCCAATAGATAATGAAAATAAGTAATCATTATTTATTAATTACTTATGTGTGAAGCATTATGATGTATGCTTGTTATGGGTTATTTTCATGAATATCCTTTTAACAACCATATACCACAGGTACTATTAGCTCCCTCATTTGACAGGTGAGGAACCTGAAGCACAGTGCAGCTCAAGATTCCATAGCCATTAAGTAGCAAAGCCAAGTTTAGAATCCTGACAGGCTGACTCCAGAGCTGGTGCTCTTGCTGGTGAAGCTCCGCAGCAAACCTGCTATTCCCCTGCTGTTCCATGTGCCATATGTTCCCACTTGTGGCAAACTGAGTCACTTGAAATAGCTTTGCACTTACTATTCAGGTATGCAGTCTCCAAGTATTTGTCATGTTTCTGATTCTTAGCCGTACCTGATTATAGTCTGTGACTGGAAGCCTCTTCTCTAGCTCATGCTGCATTTAGTAATATGAGCCCCTAAAATACCTGTGCACATGTATATTTTTATAAAATGAACAATTTAAACATCTTTTCACCCCTTATTTCTTATTCATAGAAACTCAAACCCAATCCAAGAGGCCATAGTGTAACCAAATGCAAGTCAGGCTGCTTACTGCTTGGAAATCAAAACACAACACATGAGATGTGGTGAAAAGAATCAGCTTTATTAATCAGATGCTAGCAGTTGAGAGATGGCCAGGCTCAATCCTCAAAGAAACCATCTCCAGTTTGAGCTGAAGGCAGGGATTTAAAAAGGAGAAACTTGGTATAGGAAATACGTAGGAGTGATGCACAGTGCAGGTCTGTATGCCTTGCTCTAATCACCATCTTGAGTTATTGTGCACCTGGTGTGCTGGCTGGTGCTATGTCAATTGCAGCCAGGCTGTAGATTATCCATAGGGAGGTAAATTCTTGGTGAAGGAGAACTTATAGCTGGGTTTCTACACCAGGTGTGTTTATAATTAGCCTCTGAAATTTCTTAACAAGCATGCAGTTAGATGAGTGTGCATGGTGCAAAGAGGTGTTCGGTGGGAAAGGGAAGAGACAGAGTTTCAAATATGTTTTAAGGCTATATTGCAAGGATAAGGGAAAACAAGGTTTTTACAGTTTGTTTCCAAGTTGCATCTTAAGACTAAAGAGAAAGGAGAATAACGCATTTAAAAATATATTTCAATGCTAAAATACTCAGATACATGTTCAGTCTACTGTTGAACTGATTGAGAGCATTATTTATTCCTGTTACTGTGTTTTGATTTCTGCATTTACTTTTGAGTCTAAGAGTCTTCATCTCTCTACTTTCATTATTCATCTTTTTCTTCATATTATCTACTTTTTTCCATTACAAAAAGCATATTGATTATCAATTAGCATATAAATTAAGTTCTCTAGTTATTTCAACATCTGTTTCATATACTCTAGTTTTGATAACTGTGTTATCTTTAGAGAATTTTATCCAGCCTTTTGTCATGTCTTGTACTTTTTTGTTGAAAGGTGAACAGATTGTTTAGCGTAGTAGGAAATGGGGTACTAGGTGTGTAGTATGAGGATGTCTGTTAATCTGGCTAGGAGTTAGGCTGTGTTTAATGTTTGATGTAGTTATAGGTATCACAGGCTTCCAATTCCTCTATTGTCCTTGTTTTTCTCTTTCCTCTTGATTTGGGGCTTCACTGAGTACTACTCAGGAAGAGTTTATGTCTTGCAACTCCTTCAGCTGTAATACAGTTGTTATATTGAAGCCCTGTTTGTATAATAAGGTAGGGGAGAAGGCTGCTGTTCTATAACCTTCTGATTAAATTGCAGTCTTTCAGTGGGTTGTTGTCTTGGGACTGTGACTTTTCAAGTCCAGTTACGTAGCTTTTGACCATTCCTCACTTTCCTCAACCCTTCCCTGGCTACAATGTTCTCAATCTGGTTTCTTAAAGCTTTGGCTCCTGATGACTATGTTTCCCACGCGCCACCTCCACCACCCTCTTGCCCTCTTAGGCTTAGGTGACATAGGAAGGCTTGAGGATGATCCAGACGGGAGAAACTTTCTGTGCCTGCTGAGGTAAAGTTTCAAAATTGAGTTTTGGCAAAGTCCTTTACTATGAAGAGTGGACATTCCTTGTACAGAGGGTCTCGTCGGCCTTTTTAAAAATGGTTATTTTCCCAAAACCAAGGGATTTTTCTCATATCCTAACTCTGGGACACTGGTAGAATTCCTAGTGGGGAATTCCACAAAAGTGTGGTGAGGTCTCCTAAAATGGTAGCCCTAAGAGTTTTTTATTCTCAAGTTAATCCACGCTTTGCCTCCAGCAATTCATTAACATTACCATTTCAGTGTTTCTGCCAGTTTATACCTTCATTAATTTCTACTCCAGTTCTCAATTGTTGTATCTCACTAAACATTCCCAAGTCTCCAAGTTTCAAGCTGCCGGTATGACCTGTGACCATAGTTCTCTGATGAGAGCGGTAAGGATAAGAGTGTCAACTTCCAAGATGTTTAATGTCAGAGCTCTAAGATGTATATCTTTCATTTAACAATATATCTTGAAGTCTATCATGTCACCATGTAATCTCCTACAACGTATTTAATTCTTACGTGACATTGTACAAATTTATATTGTTGATAAAATCATTTAACCATCTTTGGGGATTTTTCATTGTTACAAACAGCCTCATGATAAACATCTTTGAAGCTAAGTAAATATGGTTACCAATTTATGATTATTTCCTCATACTTTATTATATATAAAATTTATAGGTCAGAAAGTCTTTATGTTTTTAAATATTAAATATTAATATTAATATTAAATATTAAATACTCCTAAATTACTCACCAGAAGGATTTACTAGTTTATGCTCCTTCTAGTCATTGAGAGGCCCTGATTTTCTGCACTCTTACTAGCATTGAATGTTTCACATTTATAGATTCACATTTTATGTTTTTGTTTTGAATTGCATTTTTCTGATTGCCAATAAACTTGAGTATTTCAAAATATATTTTAATATATTTTCTACTTTTTTAAAATTTGAAATTCCTGTTGATTTAATTGTTCATTTACATAATTTGCTCTTTTTGGCTTTTCAAATTTCAAATATTTAATCAATTCTTTTGTTTCCTTTTCCATTTTCTTTTCTTTTTGCTTCAAAGAGCTAAACATACTCTTTCAATTATGATGACATTAAAACAGTACACAGTTAATTAAAGTTGAGTGGAATTTCAGAATATTCTTCCTGGAATGTGAAGAGTATCTATCTTAGGCTAGCAAAGAATATACTACAGACTCAACTAAACCTTGGCTGAGAATAACTATTCCTACCCTCAACCTGAAAGTTTCCTTGTATTTTCTCATTATATCCACATAATGTATAAACCATTGTTCTCCCACACTAAGTAGCATACCTTGTATCAAAAGGCCTCTAGTTTTCAATTTTGAAAATATAGGCTCTCTAACAAATATATGTAGCATTTACTGTGTTGCATTTCTGTAAGCATAAGGCCTTATACTAATGCAGTAAAAATATTGTTACACTCCAACAAGATAAAGTGAAATGTGGTGGCAAGCAAATTGCTTAGGTGATAGACCTTAAACTTACATGTCATGCTTCTGCTATTTTGTGAACAGATATTTTAATCTGAAATAAAGTTTTAAGTCTTCCTATGTCATTAATATGAGTCAACTACAATAGTATATACTGATAGCTGGCCATCAGGAATGGTAATGTGTTTTGTATCATGTCTTGTCATGAATGATACAGGAAATTTTCTTTTTTAATTACTAACATTAGGCCTATTATTCTAAATATAAGATTTTTATTATCAATGAAGATGTGAATGAGAGAAAGAAAAGATCAGAGGGTGAACTTCCAAACTTAAGCATAGGCTAAAAGCTTTGGTGAGTATGAAATGGGCTTTTACGCAGTTTGGAGCAAATTGTATGCATTACTTTGGTATGAGTCTGAAAATTGAAGCCATTGGGTTCCATCAAAACGCTTAATGTCTTTTAAAATGAATACAAGAAAAGACATTAAATCTAAGAAATATCTTTCCTTCCACAATTTATTGCTCAGATAACATTTAATTATTATTCTAAATAGTCAAAATTGCTATTCTGACTAACATTCAAAAAAAGTTTTAAATGAATATGTTTGCAACCATGAAATGAAAATATTTGCATGCATTAGGGATTATTTACTTAAAATAAATACCAAGAAATGGGATGTATAGATCGAAAAGTATTAATATTCCTATCTCATCTCAATCTTCTTAGTAGATCAAGGTCTTGAAGACAGCACTCTGTTTTACTCATATATAATCCTCATTGCCTAACACATCTTGCAGCTGAGGAAACCAGAGTCAGACAGCTTAAGTAATTTCTTAATTAACGTTCATAAACTTCCAGTGAAAAAATTTTGAAAGATGAAAAGAAAGAAAATAGAGCTTTTAAAATAGGCCACACCACACATATACCATGGAATACTATGCAGCCATAAGAAAGAATGATCTCATGTCCTTTGCAGGGACATGATGAAGCTGGAAACAATAATTCTCAGCAAACAAACACAGGAACCAAACACTACGTGTTCTCACTCATAAGTGAGAGTTGAACAGTGAGAACACATGAACACATGGAGGGAAACATCACACACAGGGTCCTGTCGGGGAGCAAGGGAAGGGGAGTGGGTAGGGGAGGGAGAGCATTAGGACAAATACCTAAAGCCTACGGAGCTTAAAACCTAGGTGATGGGTTGATAGGTGCAGCAAACCACTGTGGCACATGTATACCTATGTAACAAACCTGCATGCTCTGCACATGTATCCCAGAAATTTAAGTAAAATAAAAAAACAAAAAAACAAAAATCAGGCCACACAACTTAAGCTATAAATCATTGCGCAATTGTCAGTAGTCTTAATCTTTTGGCGACATTGATCAATTATTTTTTATCCTCTTGACTTAATTATTTCTGAGGCAAAAGTGGCTGAATATTGCTAAAATTAATTATATTACACTGTTAAAATAAATATACCAACATATGTATATTCTTAAAGAGACATATATTTACAAATACCCACCTAGAATCTCAAATGCTGCTTTGAAAAAAATGGGATATTTACAAATACATCACTGGATATTTTAACACATCATTCATTCAGTAGACATTTATTCAGAGTATCTTATGTATGATACTTGTAATAAATGCTATAAGAACCAGAAAAATAATAGGAAAAACTGGTCTTTTCTTCAAATAAGTTACTGTATAATTTGATCAGAAGTAAAGAGCTGAAATAACTGAAGAATGCTAGTACAGCTCTAAATAGTAATAAATATAAATATAAATATTTCTCATTGAAATCAAATGTGTTGACAACTTGTTGGCTAGAGGAACAAAGTCAATCAATAAAGTTTTAAGAATGGAGGAATGGGCCTGGCACGGTGGCTCAGGCCTATAATCCCAGCACTTTGGGAGGCCAGGTGGGCGGATCACAAGGGCAGGAGATCGAGACTAGCCTGGCTAACAAGGTGAAAATCCGTCTCTACTAAAAATACAAAAAATTAGCTGGGCATGGTGGCATGCACCTGTAATCCCAGCTACTCAGGAGGCTGAGGCAGGAGAATCGCTTCAACCCAGGAGGTAGAGATGCAACGAGCTAAGATTGTACCACTGTACTTCAGCATGGGTGACAAAGCGAGACTCTGTCTCAAAAAAGAAAAAAAGAATCGAAGAATGATTGGAAATAGTAAATTGGCACCTGCATTTGAGAAGAAATTAGTTATAAATTGGCAAAGATGTGGGATGCAGATACATTAATTATAGCATTGTTGTATTCAAAGGCAAGGAAGTTGTTGAAAGAACAATTTTGTAGAAAACAGAAGGAATATTCACCTGATTAAATGAGAATGAAGTTAGTGAAAAAAAAAATGAGAAGGGAGTTGACTGAGCAGCTACAATGGCAATCTAATGAGGGCTGAGACCACAGGGAAATTGCATGATGGTGGCAAGAGCAGCAAATTTCTAGCTCACCTCAATTGGAGACAGAGGAAAAAAGTCATGGGAGTAGATGATCGCAGTGCCATTTTGTGGAAAAAGAATCAGATAGCCCTTCAAAATATCAGAAGAAAGATATTTTGAGACTGCTGATTCTGCATGATTTGATGTGTGTGTGTGTGTGTGTGTGTGTGTGTGTATTTGCTTCTTGGAAGAAATATAAGTAATAGCATCCAATTGATAACGGGCACTGAATGGTCTTTTGGATTAATAATTTAAACCATAAAATACATCATCCCACCAACTCTACCTGGCTAACCTCATTTAGACACATGATATGGTCTAAATAATTTACTTTAGCTATTAAATATGTAATAACAGTGGTGAAAATATTATTTAACTCAGAACCACTTGATAAGCACCAAGGACAATTTTTTTTTACCTGCACATCAGCAGAGTTAATATGAGTTATTAGGTATTCTTTATACTTGAATGATCTCCGAATAGAAGTATGAGAAAGCACCCTATAGAGAGAATGAGGAAAAACTCAGGCTTTCAAACAATAAGGCAGCCTGATTTTAGAGGGTCATGCTAAGTAAATCACCTGAATGTTTGCAGTGTTCTCACTAGCCTTGATTTTTATTCATCTAAAAATGTAGCATCTTCTAAAAATGTTGCAGCAAAATTCAGAGATATAAAATAATCACTTTTATATCTTAAAAAATTAAACAACGTATACTAATCCTTTTATTTATTTTTTTTTGCATATCACTTATTCCTAGTTATCAAGGTTTTAAACCTCAACACCAAGTTACTAAAAACAATTATTTGTCAAATCTTTTAAACTTATATTAAAAAGTATAATATTTTCTATTAAGATATTCCCAATTTAAGAAAGAAGTACAATGGAATTATTTTTTAGCTTATTAAGAATGAGAGAAAATGCTTTGGATTTCTTTCATTACTTGTGAGTGAAGCCTTGGGCTTGGCCATGAGGGTAATGGACAGAGGCAATCAAAGGAGGGACTTATGGAAACAATGATGAAAATGTAAATGGCAGACATTTGGGTAAAAGGAACCTGCATCTGACAGGCTGGCTTGAACATATTCATCAGTTTCAACAACACCTGCCACAGGCAATGAACATTAACTTATTAATATGACGGCAACCTTGGTGGTGCCGTCTCAGATCAAGTCAGCCATCCCCAGTACAGTTGCATGGGTAAGTTCCTCACAGGCATATTTTACTTTAAAACATTGATGCTGACAATATGAGAATACACTTATTTTTTTCTTTTAATTTGTCATAGTCTCGAGGATTGCTGCTTGAGCATGAATGATAAATATAGAAATCTTGTCAAGTCAAGCACAAAACAGAACAAACATGCATCAATGCTAGCAGTCTATTGCCTAGATAGAACACTACATTGGGTAAAAGGAAAAGCAAAATATGCTGATCACATTAAGACTATATTTGTGAAAAATAAGTCAGTAACGTACAGAAACATAAATAGGACTTTAAAAAAATAATTTTAAAAACATAGTGAAGTTATAAAATATAATTGACAAGATTGAAATAATAGTGAATGAATGTATTACTTTTGATAACAGAACGGAACTTAATTTGAAATGTCAATGGGAATGATGAGATGAGATCGCTATTCTTTCTATACTATATGATTAGATACACAAAAAATAAAAGAATCAATTGAAAATATTGATGATGAATTAATAAGAATGTCCCAGCCTTGGCAACATGATGAGACCCCCATCTCTAGCAAAAAAAATTTGTTTTAATCACCTGGGCATGGCGGTTTGTGCCTGTAGTCTCAGCTGCTCAGGAGGCTGAGGTGGTAGTATTGCTTAAGCCTAGCAATTTGAGGTTGCAGTGAGGCATGATTGTACCACTGCACTCCAGTCTGGATGACAAACGAAGACGCTGTCTCAAAAAAATAAATAAATAAAGTCCACTAAAGTGGCAAGATAAAACATGAGTGGAGTAAATTATTATTCTTGACTCTGTCTTTGCAAATTTGACTATTAACTAAAATTTATTTGTAACCCCAAAATCAACACTTGCCATGTTTTGGTGTTAATTTGCAGATGTGCACAGGGTAGCAAAAATTTTGAGTCACACAATATGCACGTTCCTGGCTGAGATTGAACAAGGCAATGCTCTGCCTTCTTGTTTCAGCTCTCATATTGTAAACAAGTGTCCTTTTTGTGGTGTATTTAATACTTTTTTTTCATTTTTGTGGTTTTTTTTGTTAGTGATTTTACTATTTACAATTATCCCAAAGTGTAGTGCTAAGTGGCTAAGCACAAGAAGGCTGTGATGTACCTTATAGAGGAAATACGTGTTAGATAAAATTTGTTCAGGCATAAGTTCTAGTGCTATTGGCCAGGAGTTTAATGTTGATGAATTAATAATATATACTAAATAAGGTGTCTTTAAACATAAAATTCATAAAACAAGGTTGTAAACTAACTGATGAAAATATGGTGACCAGAAGCTTTTAGAAACCTAACCCTATATTTTTCCTACAGTCAATGACTCAGTATTTCCTAATTTATTGTTCACAGTGACCTTAAAGAATATAGGTACTGTGAATGATCATCATCATGTATATATCAAAACCCTTAAGGTATATGTGGCTAATAGCAGGTTTGGAAGTACAATATAAAAATATTCAAGTGAAAATAGCAACACAAATATACAAATATACTAATGAATTTAAAATCATTTTCATCTTACTAAATACTTTGTTATTTCCTTCCTTTAGAATTTACATTGCCTGAGTACAGATAATGTCAGATTTATTTCTGAAACTCCAGATCCTGAATAGTGTCTGGCAAATATAAGGAACCCAATAAGTGGCTAGTATTGTTGCTTTCTGTTGGCGTTTTGCCTTATTTTATTTTATTTTTTATACTAGTTTCAGAATTACTAACTAAATAATGAGATTTAAAATTTGTGCTAGGAAAGGAGAGTGAATAGTGATTATAGGGTCAACTTTATAGGAGCAATGGAAACAAAAATGTGATGAGAAATGCAGAACATTTTAACCCACACACAATTCTACAAATTAAAACACACAGTAAAAATTTAATTGACAAGAGGAGAGAGAATTCAGAAACATGGCAGAATAGGAGACTCTGATCATTTCTCTTCCCCCAGCCACATCAAGTAAACGCCTACACATGGATCAGTTCTCTCAAAGAGAAAGCCAGAATGCAGTTGAAAGACTCCTACACACATAAAGCCTGAGAAAATATCCATATCAAAATGAGCAGAAAAAGTGAAGAAACACTCATGCATGAAACTCCACTCTGAGCACAGCACCTTATAATTGGGAAGGAAACCCCAACCCTCACCTTTCTATTGAAGGGTAAAGGAACATGTAATGTAGTACCCAAATTTTAAAGTCTCTGCCAAAGGGATTAGATCTTAAATCATTATTCTTGAGGAAAGGCAAGAAAATGACATTGAAGGATTTCCTTCAGTCACAAAGAACAAAGGGGTTTTGAACCCTATGAGCACTCCCAGCTGCTGCAGACCTTGGGATCAGCCTAGCTTCTACTTTTCTCCTGAAAAGGGTTTGACCACATGCTTTCCTATCAGCTTCCTGTCATTCTTGCCTCCAGTAAGCCCTATCTGGTAGCCTACCTAGCAAATAAGGAATAAAGCCCTTTGAGCATAGATGGGAGGGATGCTACTCCTCACACCTTCTTCTCTGCCTTGCTCCAGTGATAATTCCAGCTCTAGAAACTTTCCAGGAAAAGTGACTAGAGGTATCAAACAGCAAGAATAGGAGGGAGGACATCTCTGCATCCTTTCCTCTGGCTTCCACCTTAAATCAATTCTTGAGATAAAGTTCTTTAATTTCTCATTAGAGAGAGGCTGGGGAATATACACATGCCTGAAAGGGAAAGGAAACATGTCTTATGCCTTTTCTCCTGGCTTCAGTGATAACTCCAGACCAGGAATATCCTCCAGCTAGGAGGGTGTGAGACTTCTAATTGCTTGAACCAGAAAGTGGGCACTCCCAGAACTTTTTTCCCAGGCTTGTTCCAAAAATACATCCAGATCTGAAGACCCTCCATGGAAGTAGTTTCTGCATGAGTCTAGTGCCCCAACTTTTACAGCATTCATCCAAAGGACTGGCCCCTAAGTCACCTGGCTCTGGGATTTGACAGAGCTCTGCATGCCTGAGTCTCCTAGACCACAGATAACACAATGGTGACATATAAACTTTCAAAAACTAAGCAGCTGTCTCCCCAGGTTAAAAATAAGTACTCTGATAAAAAGTATAGACATCTGCCTCAGATTCTTTTCTTAGTGTAGGGCAGAATAAGTAGAAGATATACTCTGGCTCTCAGCTTCTTTGCAAGGAGAGAAGAAAAGGGAACACACATCCAATACCCCAACGTCTGCAGCTGTATTCCAAGATACTGGCTTCTATCACACTACTATTGAGGTGATAGCACAACTTTTCGCTCTCTAATTTCTTGAGTGTCACCAAGAAAAAAGGCATCAGGTTGGACAAGCAAAGAGAGTTGAAAGGCACTTAGAATGTCTGGCTGGGGTGATTAGGGAGGATAATGTACACAAGCACAGCCTAACACATTTGGAAGAGGTGGTTCTTGTATGCAATGCGCAGAAACCAACACAGAGAGTCAAGGAAAATGAAATAGAGAAATATGTCCCATACAAAAGAACAAGATAACTCTCTGGAATTCAAACATAATAAAATGAATAAGTGATTCATCTGACAGAAAATTCAAAAGAACAGTGATGCTTATCAATGAAAGAAGAGCAATACATAAACAAACCAAGAATTTTATACTTTTTATAATTAACTGTTTGAGTGAGAGTTCTTAAGTTAGACCACCCAGATTGCCCTCTGTGGTGAGAACACAGTTTGGTTTTATATAGTCTAGGGAGACATGAGACATCAATCATCATATGCAAGATAAACATTGGTTTGGTCTGGAAAGGTAGGACAACTCAAAGCAAAGGTGGGAAGATTCAAAGTGGGGAGAGGGCTTCCAGGCCATAGGTAGATAAGAGACCAATGATTCCATTATTTTGAATTTCTGATTAGTCTCTCCAAAGTAGGCAATCAGATATTCATTCCTCTCAGTGAGCAGAGGGATGACTGAATAGAAGGGGAGGCAGTTTGGCCCTAAGCAGGTCCCAGCTTGACTTTTCCCTTTAGCTTAGTGATTTGGGGGCCTCAAAATTTATTTTTCTTTCACAAGTAGCATAAAAGTACTTAGGAATAAATTTAACAAAGAAAATAAAAGATCTGTACAATGAAAAGTATAAAACATTGATGAAAGAAATTGAAGAAAACACAAATGAATGGAAAGATACCCCATGTTCGTGGAATGAAATAATTAAAATGATTCCCCTAATACCTAACACGATCTACACATTCAATAATATTTCTCTCAAAATTCTAGTGCCATTTTTTCCACAGGAATAGAAAAAAATTCTAAAACTGTTTGAAACTGGAAAAGATCCTGAATAGCTAAAGAAATCTTGAGCTAAAAGAACAAAGCTGGAGGCATCACACTTTCTTATTTCAAAATATAATATAAGGTATTCAAAACAGCATTGCACTGGCATAAATGCAAACTAATGGAAAAGACACAGACCAATGGAAAAGAAAGTATCCCAGAAATAAACTTAATGATTCACAGTCAATTGATTTTTATTAAAGATTTCAAAAACACACAATGGGGAAATAACAGTCTTTTCAATAATTAGTGTTGTGAAAACATGATACTCACATGAATAAAAGTAAAACTGGACCCTTATTTCACAACATAGAGAAAAATAAACTTAAAATAGATAACATATTTATATTTAAGACCTCAAATTGTAAAACTACAAGTAGGGAACACAATGAAAAACTCTATGACATTCGTCTTGAAAATTATTTATTGGATAGGGTTCTAAAAGCAAAGGCAACAAAAGCAAAAATAGGCAAATGAGATTACATCATAATAAAAAAAAATGTGTCTGCACAGCAAAGGAAACAGGAGACTGAAGAGACAAACTAGGTATTGAGAGAAAGTATTTGTAAACCATACATCTGATAAGGGGCTAGTATTTAAACTGTGTAAGTTGCTCAAACAAGTCAGCATCAGTAAATCAAATAACTCAACTAAAAGATGGGCAAAAGATCTTAACAGGCATTTTTCAAAATAAGCAATATGAAGGGACAAAAATACGTTAAAATGCTTAAAGGTCTCTAATTATCAGGGAAATACAAATTAAAACCACAATGAGATATGACTTTACACCCTTTAGAATGGCTATTATGAAAAAGATGAATGGTAACATACATTGGTGAGGATGTAAACAAAAGGGAATACTTGTATGCTATCAGTAAGAATGTAAATTAGTACAGCCATTTTGGAAGATAGTATAGTTTGCTCAAAAACTAAAAATAGAATTACCATATGATCCAGCAGATTCCACTTCTGGGTACATATCCAAAGGAATTAAAACAGGTATATTGAAGAGATAGCTATGCTCTCATATTCGTTTCAGCATTATTCACAATAGCCAAGATATGGCAGCAATGTAAGTGTCCATTAACAAGTGAATGGATAAAGAAAAAGATGGTACATATGCATGATGGAATACTATACAGCCTTAAACAATAAGGATAGTCTGTCATTCGGAAAACTTGGATTAAACTTGAGAACATTATGCTAAGTGAAATAAGCCAAGCACAGAAAGATGAGTACGGCCTGTATGACCTCATTTATGTGATCTGATTTATATGGCAAATCTAAAAACAGAGGCGCTCATAAAAGCAGAGAGTAGAAAGTTAGTTACCAGAGGCTTGGAATGAGGTGGGGGAAAGGATAAAGAAAGGGAAGATGTTGATCAAAGTTAACAATAATAAATTTTATAATTCAGAATTGCTAAAAGAACAGATTCTTAACATTGCCAAAAAATTTGATAAATTGGTATGGTGATGAACACATTAATTATATTAATTGTATCTTCCAATACTGTATGGAACATCACATCAAAATATCACATAAATATACACATTGTATCCCATAAATATGCACATTTATTATCTGTCAAAGTATGAGTAGGCAAGGAATATTTTACAAAGCAATAAATGCAAATATATATGACTAAAAAGGGCTAAATTTATTTACATATATGAAACTCATGAATAAATGAGAAAACTACAGTCTCAATAAATATATAGAAAAAAAGGCAGACTACATAAGAGAAAATGCAAATTAATAAAACTAGAAAATATTAACTTTATTTATAACCAGAAAACCCAAAAGATAAAAACAGTGAATTCATATTTCTGAGGTCTATCAAACAAGCTAAACTGTGTGTTTTTAAGTAAGCTTAATGAGCACTGGACAATAAGGACATAGCACAATGAGCATTCTCATCTACTGTTACAAATCGGTTTGATGTGGAGCTGAAACACTATTGTAAAAGTTTTATGCCCCATACAGAGGAAGACTACTCAAGGATGTTCATATTAGCGTTATTTATAAAAGCTGAAAATTAGGTTCAAATATATTCTGGTAAAGGGGAAAACTGTGAGTATCATGTTATATCCACTTAGTGGAAAGGTATACATTAATTAAAAACATTATGAGTTTTTAATAATATGGGGTAAATGCTTAGGTCAGCTTAAGCATTCTGCTGAGTACTTATGCTTTGGTTTAGAAATTTCTGTTACAGATAAAAGGTTTCCATTATTAAATCATTTTGAGAAACTGCATTAATTACACAAACATACACCACTACACACAACACACACACACACACACACACACACACACACACACACAGAATGTTTCTTTTCTGGAAGGTTTCTCAAAGCCCCTTATATAACATGCATTTTATTAACAAAACTAATTCATTGGCATAAATATCAATAAACTTGTATTTTGGAAGAAAATGACATCACAGGAAATAAACAGAAAACTTAAAGTCAGAATAATTATCATTTAGGTATGTTTTAGAAGTTTACAAAGGATTTTCTCTGAAACAGATGCAATTTGTTTGTGTATTTATATGAACTTTATAAATATTAATACATTTGTACTTTTTATAATTAACTGTTTGAGTGAGGGTTAAGTTAGACCACTCAGATTCCCCAGATTTAAATCTGTGCTAAGAGACTAATCATCTGTGTTCCTTTGCCTCATTACTTTTTCTTTCTAAAATTAAATTTTCTTATTCCTAAATTGAAAATTATAATAATAATGCCTCTCCTATTTTTTATTGTGTTTTAAAAATTAAATGAAGACTAAAGATTTTAGCAGGAAGTAAATAATTTGTATTAGCAATTATTATTATTATCTCCAATTACTAATGAAACAGAGAATTGAAGGTTCTAAAGAACTTGGTGAAATGTAAATAGCCACGATTCCAGCTTATACCTTCTCTGATTTCAATCTCATTGTTAATCCAATTGCACATAATGCCTTAGAAAATTTTAGGATTGAAATGACCTACAGGTAGAAAAGCAGAATATTACCCAGGCATTTTGATATAGCACTGATTATTTTCCACAACTTTTGCTTCTTCCAAGTATCCCTTTTCTTTTTTCATGACCAAAGTATACCTCTCCTAAATGAATTCTTATATTGGTACTCCTGCTCTTCTTTGTCTTCAGCACTTGTTTTGTAGACACTAATAAGGAGATAGCGAGTTTTAAGCCCATGGAATTAACCAAATTAAAGCAGAGTAACAGACTAAAGCAGTCTGAAATTAAATTATCCAAATTAAAGCCTCTCTTCGGAAGTGTGGTTTTTCTCAAGATATAAATGCTTCTTTAAATGTTTAAGAGAAGATAGGTTCTCATATTTGCTTTTGCATTCAATCTGTTCTATTATCACATTATCACACATCAGGTAGCCTCTGGAAAACTTCACAGAACAATTTTGAGAGAATGAGAATGAAAAACACAAACAATGTCCTAGTATTATTATGGAAGTAATTTTTATATCAAGAATCACCCATCTGCCGTTGAGAACCAAAGATTTAAAATATTTGTAGGTCTGGTATAGAACACAGAAAGTTTATAAACAGGTAAAACAAGTTATTTTTTCCAGTAACAGTAAAGTTCTCTTCATTTAAAAATTAAGTATTAGCCTCCAAGTATGTACAAGCTATTATTTTAGAAACTATATGTAAAGATGAGTTATACAGATTATCTACTTTTAAGGGAATCACGGGCTTGAGAAAAATGAGAGAGAACATATTAAATGGCATATGATGGCCCACAAAATATCAAAAAGATTAAAAAAAAGAGATCACACTCATTTGGGGAGGTTAAAGAGGCTTCCCATTTCTGAAAAATTAGTAGAATTTAGACACTTTGTAATATTTATTGAGAGTATCTTTTGTGCCCGTCACTGTTACAGAAGCTTTGCATGTACCAACTCATTTAATTCTAGTAACAACTCTACGAGGCAAGCAATATGGTACCTGTGTCTTTAATGAATGCAATTATTATTTTTCCAATAGAAATTTAAAAAATGTGTATGTATATATGAGTGTGTGTTATGAGAGGTCAGTTAGAAGAAGATTGGGTAATGTAATTCTGGTTAGATAGATTATAAAAAAATTCAAAGAAAAATGGTAAAATGTAAGCTTAAAAGGTAATTTCAGGAGAGGTATAGTAGCTCGCACACGTAATCCTGGCACCTTTGAAGGCCAAGATGGGAGGATCACTTGAGTTTAGGACTTAGAGACCAGCCTGGGCAATGCAGTGAGATCCTTTCTCTAGGAAACAATATTTTAAAAATTTGCTGGGTATGGTGGTGTGTGCTAATAGTCCTAGCTGCTAGGAAGGCTGAGGTGGGAAAATCGCTTGACCCAGGAGTTCTAGGTTACAGAGAGCTGTGACTGTACCACGGCACTCCAGCCTTAGCTGTTGATCTAATGAAGATAACAGAATTAGATGAGCAGTAGAAAGATACTGAAGATGTTGGGAAGACTACTAAAATGATTAAAACCAGGACTCAGAGACATTATTCTGGCAACACAGTATAAAACACATTGGAAGAAATGGGCACCTTGAAAGTTATTGCTATAGAGATTGAGAATGAGCCAAAGAGGTCTAGAATTTGGGTTGAATAATGCAGTAAAAACAGAAATAAAGCCATGGTGGAAGCTGAATGTACAGGGCCGTGTACTTAATGAGATATTCAATATTTTTATATTGGCTAGAAGGGGATGAATGGAGGGTGGTGGTCATGAGAAAAGTAAAAAACAATATCCTATCTGTTAATCTGAGCTATGGCTCTCCAAACTTCATTTGAAGCTGTTTGATCTCCATTTGCAAGATTCACAGTTCCAATTTGATTTTGTTATATTTTATTATATTATTTTTCATAATTTATTTTTTGTGGTAAAATACACATAATACAAAATTTACATCTTATTTTTAATTATACAGTTCAGTGGTATTAAATACATTCAGAATGTTCCTGCAACTCTCATTACCATTCATCTTTATACTTCTTTTCTTCTTGTAAAATTAAAACTCTGAATCTATGAAATAAGAACTCTCCATTTCCTGCCCCCTTCCAGTCCTTGGAAACCACCATTCTACTTTCTGTCTATGTGATTTTGACTTTAACTACCTGACTGTGATGGTTAATATTAGGTGCCAACTTGTTGCCTTCATAGCTGGCAAAGTGTGTTTTCTGGGTGTGTCTGTGAGGGTGTTACCAGAGGAGATTAACACTTCAGTCAGTGGACTGAGAGAGGGAGACCCACCCTCAGTGTGAGTGGGCATCATTCAATCAGCTGCTGTGTGGCTGGAACAAAGCAGACAGAGGAAGAAGAGATAAACTGGCTTGCTGAATTCTGGCTTTCATCTTTCTCCTGTGCTGGGTGCTTCCTGCCCTTGAATAGCAGACTCCAGATTCTTTGGCCTTTAGACTCTTGGACTTATACCAGTGGTTTGCTGGGGCTCTTGGGCCTTTGGCCACAGACTGAAGGCTGCACAATTGGCTTCCCTTCTTTTGAGGCTTTTGGACCCAGACTGAGCCACTACTGGTTTCCTACCTCTTCAGCTTGCAGACAGTGTATGGTGGGACTTCACCTTGTGATCCTGTGGGTCAATTTTCCTTAATAAGCTCCCTTTAATATATACATGTATGCTATTAGTTCTGTCCTTCTGGAGAACCCTAACTATACACTCATAGAAGTGAAGAAATATAGTATTCATCTTTTTGTGACTGGCTTATTTCACTTAGCATAATGTCCTCAAAGTTCATCCATGTGGTAGCATGTGTCAAAATGTCCTTCCTTTTTAAGGCTGAATAATAATAATCTATTGTATATAAAATTTTGCTTATCTATTCATGTTTCAGTGGAAACTTGCGTTGCTTCCATCTTTTCGTTATTGTAAATAATGTTGCTATGAACATGAGTATACAAATGTCTTTTTTTTGAGGCTCTGCTTTCAAATCTTTTGAGTATATACCCAGATGTGAACTTGCTGCAAATACAGTAATTCTATTTTTAATATATTGAGGAACTGCCATATTACTTTCCACAGGGGCCATACTATTATTTTACATTTCCACCAACAGTGGAAACTCTCTGTCCCCTCATCAGCAGGAAGTAGCCAGAAAGAACATACCCTCTCATCCTTTTTAAAACTATAGGGATGGATTGACAGAGCAGCAGCATCGCCATCTTGGACAAGCACTGCCATCTTAAAGTTCACCTTGATTAAAAACTGCCTAAATCCAAAGGGCATCAGCCTAATGGCTAAGGTCAGCATGACCATAAACCGCAAATGACATCTCTGACCAGAAACATTCCAACCATAAGATAAACCCCTCCCCAGCCAGAGACATGCCAGCCCTGAGATAACCTCCCCTCTGGCCAGAGAGATGTCAGCCCCAAGATAACCTCCTCTGACCAGCGACATTCCAACTCCACCATAAACTTCCCCCAACAGAAATATTTCAGGCCTGGGTTGCAGGATAAGCTATCTCACCTTAAAACCAATAAATACTCTCAGTCTGTAAGAGAGAGTGCTCCTGACTGAAATTGGCCAGAAGTCCTCTCAGGTTTATTTTCCAAAATAAACCTATATTTGACTGTTGAGCCACTTTTTGTGTTTCTTTTCTCATTCTTTAACTCTTACAATAAGCACATCATCGAGAGTAGGGTATCCATCCTCTTAAGCACTTATCCTTTGTGTAAAAAATAATCTAATTACATTTTTATGTTATTTAGAAAAAACAATTATTATTGATTATACTCACCCTAATAGTAGGTCTTATTTATTCTTTCTTTTATACCCATTAACCATCCTCACCTCCCCTACAACCCCCACTACTCTTCTGAGATGCTGGTAACAATACTTCTACTCTCTATGTCCATGAATTTAATTGATATTTTTAGATCCCACAAATAAGTGAGAACATGTGATATTTGCCTTTCTGTGCCTTACTTATTTAACTTAACATAGTAATTTTCAGTTCCATCCATGTTGTTGCAAATGACTGGATCTCATTCTTTGTATGGCTAAATAGTACTCTATTGCGTAGACATACAATGTTTTCTTTATTCATTCATCTGTTGGTGGACACTTAGGTTGCTTCCAAATCTTAGCTATTGTAAACAGTGCTGCAACAAACATAGGAGTGCAGATATCTCTTTGATATACCGATTTCCTTTGTTTTGGGTATATGCCCAGCACTGGAATTGCTGGATAATATGGTAGCTCAATTTTTAATTTTTTGAGGAACTTCAAAACTGTTTTCCATAGGGGTTATACTAATTTACATTCCCACCAACAGTGTACCAGGGTTTCCTTCTCTCTACATCCTTGCCAGCATTTGTAGTTGCCTATCTTTGAATAAAGTCATTTTAACTGGGGTGAAATGATATCTCATTGTAGTTTTGATTTGCATTTCTCTGATGATCACTGATGTTGAGCACCTTTTCATATGCCTGTTTGCCATTTGTATGTCTTCTTTCAAGAAATGTCTATTCAAATCTTTTGCCCATTTTTAAAAATCAGATTAATAATTTCTTTTTCCTATAGAGTTGTTTGAGCTCTTTTCTGGTTACTACTCACTTGTCAGAGGGTTAGTTTGAAGATATTTTCTCCCATTCTGTGGGATGTCACTTCACTTTGTTGATTGTAACCTTTGTTGTGCAGAAGCTTTCAAATTTGATGTGATCCCTTTTGACCCTGTTTGCTTTGGTTGCCAGTGTCCTCTTTCATTTGCGTTTTTCTAATGATTTATATTGTTGAGTATCTTTTTATGTGTTCATTGGGCATTTGTATATCATCTTTGGAGAAATAGTTATTCAAGTTCTCTGCTGATTTTTTAATCAGATTGTTTGCTTTTCACTGTTGGATTTTAGGAGTGCTGTATATATTCTAGATGTTATTTTTTAAATAAAGTATATAATTTGCAATATTTTATTCCTTTTTTGCCTCTTTACTCCATTGGTAGTGTGTTTTAATGTACACAGATGTCAAAAATTTCTTAGAAATCACTTTTAAATTGAATGCTGTGAACACTTTGCCCTATGGTTTTTTTCTTAGAGTTTTATAGTTTTAGGTGTTACATTTATGTCTCTGACCCATTTTGAATTAATTTTTAAATTTAGTGTTAGGTAAGGATTCAATTTTATTATTTTGTACATAGATATCTAGTTTTCCTAGGACTATTTGGTAAAAAGACTATCCTTTTTCCATTGAATAATTTGACAGTCTGTCAAAGATTACTGACAGTCTGTCAAAGATTGACATTCTGTCAAAGATTATTGGATATATATGAGAGTTTACTTCTGTGCTCTATTCTATTCCACTGTACTATGTGTCTGTCTTTATGCCAGTACCTCAAAAGATTGACATTCTGTCAAAGATTATTGGATATATATGAGAGTTTACTTCTGTGCTCTATTCTATTCCACTGTACTATGTGTCTGTCTTTATGCCAGTACCTCACTGTTTGGGTTACTATAGCTTTGTTGTAAGTTTTGAAATCAGTAAATGTGAATCCTCCAGCTTTGTTGTTCTTTCTCAAGATTGTTTAGACTGATCAGGGTCCCTTGAGATTTCATATGAGTTTTAGCATGAGTTTTTCTGTTTCTTTATTTTTGCAAAAAAATCATTGGCATTTTAATAGAAATTATACTGAATCCATTAATTGTTTTGAGTTTTATTAACAGTTTGTTAATATTAAGTCTTCCAACCCATGAACATGGGATGTGTTTCTATTTATTTATATCTTCTTTAATTTCCTTGACAATGCTTTCATAAATTTTATTGTAGAAGTCATTCCCCTTCTAGGTTAATTCCTGAGTATTTTATTCTTTTTGATCCTGTTGTAAATAATGTGCTTTTGTAATTACCTTTTCAGATTGCTTATTGTTAGTGTACAGTAATCCAACTATTATTATGAGTCAACTTTATAGTGTGTTGCTTTGTTAAATTTATATGTCAGTTCTAACAATTTTGTGAAGGTGTGTGTATAGAATCTCAGGGAATTTTCTACATACAATATTATATCCATTTTTTACAAAGGTAATTTTACTTTTCTCTTTCCAATTTGTGTGCTTTTTTTTTAACTTGCATAATTACTCTGGCTAAAATTTCATTTTATTTAAAAAATCATTTTATTCATTATGTGCAAGATATCATACCAGATTCTTCCAGGGAAATAAAGATTAATAACATGTACTCTTATTCTTTAAGTAAGTTTTTCTTTAGGAACTCATTTGATTAGAAACTTCATGGAAGCAGAGATTTTTATCTGTTTTATTAATTGCTATTGTCCTCGCATTTAGAATAATGCTTAATACATAATAAGAGCTCACTACGGATATTAATAAATTAATTAGGAGGCTACTCTGAAAATGAAACAATAAAGAAAGAAGAAAGCCCATGACTAGATGACCTGCAAAATGAATAAGGAAATAGACAGCATCTTGATTTAACATTGAGTCAGTGCACAGGCAACTTATATAAGTTAAATAACACATCGATTTAACTTACATAATTCAATGATTCCTTCAATAACTTATTTAAACAAAAATTTATTGCTATCCTACATACCAAAAATTATGCTCTCTGATGAGACTCTGAATGATAAAATACAGAAAAGTTTTGTGTTCTTATGGAACTTACATCCTAGTAAGACAAAATACATTGTGGGGGAGTGGGGGGTATATTCTGATGTACGGAAGGAAAGTAGGAGACAAGGTCTTACGATAAAGAGTAGGGTGGGGCCTGCTTAAGCAAGGAAGATGGATGAAAGCTTTTCTGAAGAGTGTGCATTTAGGTGAGGTTTGGTTCATATATAGGAGCTAGCAAGGTGGGGTAGGGAGTGTTCAAAATAAATGGAACATGCTGAGCAAGGGCATCAGGTGAGGAGCAGCTTGATGTCTTTTGGGGATGTTGGCCAACCCATGACTGGAGCCTCATGACTCAGGTAGGGAGTGGCATTAGGCACAGTTACAGAGACAGGCAGATCCAGGTCATAGTGTCTTATGAGTTAGAGCAAGGATTTTTAAAACTGAAAGGGTTCCCAGAAATCATCTAATTCAAGTTACATTCAAACAAGAGAACAAGATTCATTAATATCACCATGAATGACAAATGTGGGTCTTGAAAATTTGAAGATAAAAGTCAGGATTGTACTGTGACCTATTTGAAAAAGAAAACAAATGATTTTTAACTGATAGAAAACTCATTCTGTTATTGATGAATTTTTTAAAAAACACAGTTTTACCAAGTCAGTTAATTGGAGTTTTAGGAGCAAATGATAAAAGGTATTAGTAAAAGCCAGAATCTTAGCTGGGCATTGTCTCATGAACCACAAATTACATTTAGGTGTTACATTTACGTCTGTAGTGTATCAGAATGTAATTAAGTTCACTTGACTGGATTGTCATTGCTGTTATCTACAATAGTTAAGAGAGACTGTGGATTTCTACTTCAGTGGAAATAATGCTCTTTTTCATATTTTAGAAATTTTATTTGTTTAAATTTTCTTCTCAAATATATTCAGTTTTAAAGAATAAGTTACTTATTTGCTTAAAAATAATGATTTAATTAAGTCTGTGCATTATGAAAAAGAGAGAGTTAAATCAATGTTCATTTCAGAGTTATGAGGTAGCTGTTACATGATTAATTTATAAAGACATTAATTAGTAATTAAATTTCTAGCACTACAGGGGCATTTTATTTCACATTGTAAAGATTTCCTCCTGTGTTTGGGACAAAAACAAATATAAAAATTGTTCAGCTAAATTGATCTAAAGGAACAATTAAAATAACAAAGTAATCTTCAAGGGTTCTTTTTGGCTCTCAAATATTATCTGGAGTCAAAACCCTGACTTATATAACTCCTAATGTAATGATGTACTGAAGGAAGAACTTTTAAAAATAAAAGTTCTAGGTAGGGAGGGGAGGAAAGACACCTGAACAGTAGCTTCTAAATGCATTTGATGTTACCCAACAAAAATATTATTTTACATTATAGTCATATGTATTTGTGTGTATGTACAAAACATATAGTATAATATACATGCAATGATATCTAAAACTGTGTGTACTCTAGTAAGTGGCACACTCTCTAATATTTTCTTATCTTCTCTTTTTAGATATATTGCATTCCATTCTTTAAAACAAAAGCTTATCTTCTTATTTTGATCAGTAAAGTTATCTAACCAACAGGCTGGCAATCCAGAACTTGACTATGGCATACATTCCAAAGAAGATAAAAGGTTAAACAAAAAGATGGAAAAAACAAGAGGGTAACTATATACAATAAAATTGATTTTGTGCATTTCTCTAAGGATCTGATGGTGAATTCACGGAAAGCTCCTTTTCCTGGTGTTTCAAAGCCCACCTGTGAGGAGGAAACTGGACAGGCAACATAAAAAGATTAGGCCAGTTGCTTCCTAGCGAAATCTTAGCAAAGACAAAAATAAGGGGAGAAAAATAAATTGAGAGCCTTGTTTGAAGAGCAGAGGAGTAATGAATATTTGTTTAAGGAAGAACTGAAGGAGTTCCTAGTATCTTGTAAGATCTTGTGTCTGAGGAAGAGTCCTGGGAAACAGAAGCTGCAAGCTGCAAGAAGTGACTTTATTCTAAGAAAAGGGACTAGAGTATCAGTCAGCAGCTGTGGATGCCAAGTATGAGTTTCCTAACGATGGTTCCCTAGAAATGTTTAATGTCTAAATTTAGTCTACCTACTTAAAGTTTGCTATATTGTTATAGAATAATTTCTGCTAATTAAGGCAGTTCACATAATTTTGTAACAAGACTGCTTGTTGAGTTAAGGAAAAGCAGATTACTTTGCATCTAACAATATTTCACCAAACTGGTTAAAGTGAGTTATCATGAAAGTTTGCATAAATATTTAAGCTATACCGGGGCTCATCTGAGGTATTTTTAATGATTGCTTGCTTTGCTATAAATCACATCCCTGCATCTTTTGTCAGAACTGAGGTAATATCAGAGATATGAGCACTGTGTAGCAAATGGCAGAAAGAAGGATAATCAGGTGATATGGTTGTTAGAGGCGTGATGTAGCGGAAAGAACGTATATTCTGCTGAGACATGTTTGATCTTGAAAATATCCTTGGACTATGGGTGAGTAAGTATTGAGAGGATGCCACTGACCATGTTGATACTTCTGCAGTTTAGGAGGACAAGTAATACAGAAATCCTTTGAGCCAGAGTTACCTTTAAGATCCCCTAAAGCAAGAGTCAGCAAACTTATTCTACAAAGGGTTCCACAGTAAGTACTTATGCTTTGTGGCCTATACGATTTTTGTCTCACCTTCGCAACTCTGCTGTTGTTGAAATGAGTCATTTGTAAACAAGTAGGTATGACTGTGTTCCAATAAAACTTCTTATTTACCAAAACAGGAAGAGGACTGGTTTGGTCTATGGGCTGCATTTTGCTGACTTCTACCCTAGAGAGAGGTCTGAATGTAGGGAAAATGTATTTTTGTAGAAAACTGTTTACTTCTTTTTTTGTGAAGAGAACTCTCATTGGCTATTAAATTGTCCAGTTAGCCCCAAGTCTTGCAAAAGCTGATAGAAGAGAAGAGCAAGAGCAGTTAGACACAAGTTTGCTTCCTGAGAAGCTCCACACTTAACAGCTCTGGCATTGCCTGCAGCTGGGTCAAAGCAATTGTGCCTGGAAAGCCTCTTAGATGCCTGAGAATGTATTCCTTTCTCCTAGGTGTTTATCACCTTGCTTCCCTTTCTGTCACAATTCCGTATTTCCTCTAGGCCAAAGAGATACTTCCCATAGCCATTAGGTCTTCTATTTCGTTCTTTATATTTCGGTTTTCTAGCATCTTCCATAATTTATTGAATGTTAACAATTTAAAAACTCAGAGGAGAAAACTGCAGCCCAAGTAAGTGAAGCAAAGCTGACGGAATCAAGCTAAGTAGGCACAACCAAAACTGGCTCCTGACTCCAACCACAGCCATCTTTCCGTGATACCACACCTTCCTCCCTAGAGATTCATGATGTTCCCAATGAAAATCCATACCCATAAATCTGCTTCAATCCAAACTGCACAAATATTGAGCATGACTTTACTCTCAGCTTTGAAATGAGTGATAGTCTTTCCAGTGTCATAGCAGAGAAAATGTGTTCTTCCAAAGCCCATCTCCACCTTCCTCAGATATCCAGGGAATTTGGTTCCTAAGAGAATCCTTTGGTTTCCACTTTATCCATAGCCCAGATTCTAATAACAGTTCAGTAAGAGCTTTCTCTCCATTCTGAATTTCAGAGAGCAGAAACATATCTTGCGGATATTCAGAAAAATGTGGTGAAATTGTTCATAATCTCTAGTTTTCCCTGAACATTTTAGTGGATGCCTTGACTGGAGAAAATGCCAGATACATCAGATTTCTGAGCATGCATCACTTGTCCTTCCACATGAAAGGACAAGTATAGTGGCTCAGAGGGCAGGTTCTGGAGCCATACTGCTTGGCTTAGTAGCTGAGTCCCTCCGTTTCCTCATCTGTAAAATGGGGATAATTATAAAACATCATTGGATTGTTATGAGGATTACAGATAAAGTACTTGGAACACTGTGTGGCATATGATAAAAATTCAATAAATATAAAAAATATCTAAGATACAAATAAATAAAGGAAAAAAGGGAGGAATAGATAGTACATGTTCTCACGTCAAATTATACTAGTTTTCCTCTGAGGATCCATTAAAATTAAACAGTTCACAATCATTATAACATTTATTTCCTCTCTTTGATTTTTCCTTTTTCTCCAGCGTACAAAGAAGAATCTTTGATTTTTGTGATGTCAAAAATAAATTCAGAGCAAGTTAGAAAAAATTTTTAAGTTTCTTGTGCATACTGTTGGTTCATGAATCAGGAGATCTCAAACCAAAAGTGATATAAAGCCCTGCTCACAGCAGTTAACAGCACAATTTATACAGCAAAAAGGAGGAGGTATTTTGACCTTTTCTGTGATTGGCTATTACACATTAATATTCTTTTTTGGAGGCAAGAAGAGCTGTTTAAGCTGATCTGTCTATAGTTGTTTGGTTTAATTTCACTGAATCATGCTGACAAGGATATAAAGCTTACATTTTCTGTTTCATTTATGATTAGAGCTAGCATTTTGGGCAAATCAGGACGAGTTAAATTCTGATTACATGGTTATGAGTGGTTGGCTTTTAAATGTATATGAACTTTAGGCTGTACTTTTATTTTTTAACTACGGGCTTCTTATCATTTGAGGAAGATGGTGGCTCTTGTACTGATTTGGAAGCTTCGGTATTTGAAATGTGACTCTGTGAATTGCTTTTTATATGATGAAATAGAAAATGGCATCATGATCAAAGTTGATTCCCTTCTTTCTCAGTTTTCTAAAGTACAACTAAGTTTTATAATATACACCTTAGAGAATTATTGTGTATATACAGCACCAAACACAATAAAAAGTTCCAGTAGTTGCTCAGTAAATTAAGGTTATTATGACTGTTTTATGATGTTTTTATTCTCTTGTGATCATTACTTTTCATGTGAAGGTTAAGGAAAAGAACAGTGAACTAGGAGGCTGCAGTCAGAAACCTGAGTTCTGGACCCACCTCTGCCAAGAACTACCTGTGGGACCTTAGGCAGTTCACCTGTCTTATCTGTATATTCCTTTTCTCTTTGAGAAGATGAAGAAGTAGTGTTAACCATGTTACCTTGAGTGAGGTGTGGTGAGGCCAAATGCACATCAAAAGAGAGAAACCAGAAAGAGTTTCACAGTTTTGTTACTCACATTGCCCTGGGAAAAACACAGCCTTGCCACGCTGGGAATGAGGAAAGCACTGGGGTTGGTTAAAAGGCGGAGGAAGAATGGGACACTGTGAATAGGCACATTTTGGGGGTTTCTGCAGGAAGAAAAGGGTGATACAGGGTAAATAAGCTCAGGATTGGCTAATTTGCATAATATCAATTGGCTGTGGTCATACTGTTTGCCTCTGGTTATCTGGCACCTGCCATGGGGCAATTAGGGCAGGTGCACAGTTGCCTGGAGTGTGAGAGTCAAATAAGGGAAGTGGCTGAGGTGTGAACTTAATTGGTTACTCAAAAAAGGTAACAACTGGCTTCTAGCCAGTGACTCAAAGCTGGGTCAAGTCAGCACACGAAAAGCTGTATTACAGAAGTTAAATTAGACAAACATAAGATCCTTTCCAGGCTTATCTTCTGATGTGAAAATCAGTATGTTGCTTGCTTGGCAATTGTTGAACCAGAATATACTGGCCACACCTGTGCAAGCAGGGATGGCATGGTCTTCCCTTGGAGAGATTGGCCGGGACTACTAGTGCTTCTGCTTACAGACTTGCCTGCAGGAAGCACTGAGGACCCTTTCCAATGAGAAATAACCAGCCAGGAAGGTCTGGCTTGGACAAAATAGTCATTTTCCAGTTTACAATAAGGTCAAGTTTCTCATTTTGTTCTGTCTCCTACAGATCTGTATTCCAGAAGGACTTTCTATTGACTTTCTAAATAACAGTAGAATCTGGCCTCAAATGCTCAAAGGACTTTATACACTGATTGCAAACTAATTGATACGTCAACCCATTCCTGAAACTGCAGTTCCCGTCAGGGTAGAAGGCAGCAAGTGGTAAGCACTGTGCAGCATCACAAAATAGCATCCTGGCATGCAAAATAAAGACTACCTGATCTAACTCAAAGGTTGATAGAATCCAATTAATGACAATTTGAATCTAGCCTGGGGTGACAGTGCAAAGTATAAGAGAAAGCATAGCTTAGATAATTCCCAATTTACATTGGACCTTAGTATTTTGCTTGTATAATATCTGCAATTTCCTAACCTCTGTACTTTGAAATACGTAATGTTAGCATTTTAACTGTTTTAAGTTGATGAAATAAGCTTAAAATGAAACAGAAAAATAATATTAAAAGAGAAGAAAGGCAGATCTCTTTGGTGAAATTCTAATTAAAATAAATCTGGGCTCCAAAATATAAATTATACTCATAATAACATTCTAACTCCGCTTTTTTTCATAGTATTTTATTAGCTGACAAATGCTTATAGTTATCTATTTGAAGATTAGTTGACTTCCCAAACTAGAATGAAAGCAGGAATTTATTTGTCTTGTTGACTGTGGCACCTTTACCACCTACTCTTTAATAGATACTTCAAAACATTTGTTAAATATTTACATGTAAAATGATAATATTTACAAATTTTAGCTACCATTAGCACTAATAAGAAAACTTTATTTGCAATAACAAAAATAATAGTATTGTTGCCGCACTTTTCTTAACACATGATTTTGCAAATAGTCATACAATTGTAGAGTCAAACGTCTAAGTGTGAACCTAGCAAACTTCAGTGAGGCACACCCTGTTCTTTTCCAACTCTCAAGTCTAAGCCACCCACATGTGATATCAATAGATGACCATTCTTTTTGTTGTCTCTTCCATCTAGTAGTTCATTTGCTTTATTTCTGGAGAATTAGCCTCATTCAGCTAATACAATTTTCAACTTTTTAATGTAATTCAAAAAAATAGCTTTTCTGGAGAAATGAGGATGAACTTCTTAAGTATTAAGATAGAGAATAAGTGTGAATGTTGGATACCTATCCTAACTTGCCCCATGATAAACACATCACACTCAACAAAATAACTTATTGTATTGATGAATCATGGTCATAGTTATGAGCAAGCAATGATATAATATGTATTCATTTGGAGATGGAGATGAATATGATGTGAGGCACTGGGATATATGCCAATTGTTCCAGCAGTGGCCTGAAACTTAATGTTTTCCAAGAAGACTTCCATGAAAACTAGTTCTTTGCCCATTTCCTTTTCTCTTGAAGATGTAAAAAAATCCTAACTTCCTAGGAACTATAAAGCTGACTATATTTTTGAAAATGAATTAGCAAATTGAAGATTAAAATACTGGTTTTCTTATGGTTCAGCAATGATTGCATTGGCTCTTTAAAAATGATAATTTGGCAGCATCAGGGAGAGGCCATTTCCTGATGGTCCACACCTATTAACATCAAAATGTTAATTTATTGCAGATGCCAGGGAGAAGCAACTTCCTGGGCATGCACATTAAGAGACAAAATTGAGGAAGTATGATCTGGGTACATCTACGGGAAAAAGGAAGAAAGACTCAGATGGGCATGCATATAACTCCCTAAATACACTGGGTGTGCTCAGTTCCCAAGAGTAAGGAGGACACTGCGAATGCAGGAAGCCCACCCTAAGGGAAGAATCACGGGAAAGAGATGGGCCTATAGAGTCTCAGGAACAAAGTTAAAGGCCCTTCTTTCTCTTTTCTCCCTTGGACCTCAGTGCTCACTTGGGTCTCTTCCAAGCACACCTCCCTTACTTTCCTGGTCTAAAGCCTTTTTAAATAAACTTCCACTCCTGCTCTGGCACTCACCTGTGTCCCTTTTTCTGCTTTATGCTTTTCAGTCAAAGCCTTTCTTTTGAGGAGGTAAGGACTGAAGTTGCTATGGACGCATATGGATACACCGCTGGTAACTCAGGGTAACTCAGATCTCTTCCACCAGTAAAATATTCTAGGACCTGTGCCAACTGTTAAAGATGTTTTAATAAACTGGTTCTACTCATACTGTAAATTTTGTTGAGAAATTGGTTATCTGAGTTTTTAAAATATGTATATCTCAAGGTTTGATGATTGGAATAAACGTTTAGAAATAACAAGTGAGAAGGGTCTATATTCAAAGCATGGGCAGCTGTTAACTCTTAGTGGCTCCTAATGCACTAAATCTCTCTCATAAAATTTAAGTTTTCTAGTCCCTGTACAACTGAGGTTGACACTTGTTAGCTGGCTAGTTTACTTTTTATCCCTTCAGTTGCTAGCAAGCAAAGGGAAGAGTATAGTGACATCAAGTATTTGTTGAACCCTGTAGGGTAAAGGAAGCCCAGATTAGCTGTTGTTCTGTCAGTATCTCTGGATAAACACTCTTGTTGAAAGAAAAAAATGAGATCATTTATTGAGAGTAAGAAAACAAAATATACACGGATTGAAGAGAAAAGAAAGTTTACAAGGGACAGAGTAGAGAATGCAATGAGGAATAAGTAGGTGATAAGTAAGAGGTTTGTTTAGCAACAGAGAGATCCCAGATGGAAATAAAAAAATAGATGAGATCAACACTATTCTGTGCCTTTCTGTGGCATCTCTGTGCAAATAGATAGATTTCTTATCTGGAGGATTTACTGGGACAAAAAAATAATGTGCTTTACTTATCTCTCAGGGAGTTAGAGCCCATGAAAAAACTTGAGACTGTCTTGAGCAAGGGTAAGAGAAGGGGTTGAAATATGGTGAATTTTTGAAAAACATCAAATTTTTTGAAGTTCAAGGAGATGAAAGATGTTGAGAAAAATTTCAGAGCAGACAGGTGGAAATTTGTCTATCATAGATCTAGCATACACAGGGCTTTGAGAGGCAAATCACAGTGGAACATAACATAGGAAGAGATGAAGATTGTTGGATGGAAATGAGAGTTCCAAAAATAGTAATAGTCAGAACCTGTTGATACAAACAATGTTTTGAGAGGAAGAGCAGAAATACAATCCGTAAAATGGGCAGTCTGAGAATAAACAGAATATTGGGGATAGCAAGACATTTGGCGGGGGATGGGCTTGAATATACATTTTAAGCAAGTAATCCCCCATGATCTCCCATCAGTGATGTCAAGAACATATAATTTTGAGACTACAGTATTATTTTTCTGGCTCCCAGGATTAATTCCTTAAAAAAAAAAAGCAAAATCACAACAAAAATAAATGCTTGACTTTCTGGTATCTGTCTCAAGTAACTGGATATCTTCTGCCATTCAAAATCAGGATCATCACAAATACTTTTGCAGGCGCTAATAATGAATGACCTTTATAACCCACTGTGGCCCAGAGAAGGGTCTACATTCAAAGTATGGGCAGCTGTAACTCTTAGTGGCTCCTAAGGTGCTAAATCTTTCTCTTAATATTTAACTTGTTCTCTGCATTCCAGAAAGTAGGGGTTACATTAACAAACCACTTTCGTCTTGTTAACTGACAAGTGCTATATACTTGGTTAAAAGAAATTCTATGTGTCATGGTAATTCCCAGTCTGGAGAGCATCAGATTATTTTCAGCTCCCCTGTTCTATTTATTCTAGACAGCCATTCAGCCTTTAAGGACCAACTATGAATACGCAACTAGAGTCTGGTTATGGGCAAAGCGTAGATTCAGGAGACATCAAATAATTCATTATCTTTGTATGTAGGGGTCAGTTTTATAGTCCCTGTGCAACTGAGGTTGACACTCATTAGCCTGCTAGTTTGCTTTTGTAAAATATCCCTAGCAGGCAAAGGGAAGAATCGCAATGTTAAGTATTTGTTGAGCTATGTAGGATAAGCTGTTGTTTTTGCAATATTGGCCAGCCTTCTGTTACCATGATCCAAGAATTTCCCAGAGAGTACAAACATCATGTATCATGGAATAATTGAAGAGTCTGGGAATAGGGCTACCATTCTGGGAGGTTTATTAATATACTGTTAAATGCATAGCTGGAATTCAAATGGTACAAAAAGGATACCATGAAAAGAAGAATTCTGCTCTCCGTATCTCCCCAGCCACCTTCTTCTCTGCCCAAGCCTGTACCATCTTTCAGTTTTCATTTTCATCACACATCTGTGTGATGTCCTAGAGCTATTCAATGCATATAAGCATAGACCATATATTTATATTCATACCTTTAGTAACAATAAATGGTAGCATGATTTGTAATAATTTTTTTTGTATTTAGCAACATTCTTTTGGAGATTATTCTTTGTCATCACATAAAGTTCTGCCTCATTCTTTTATGATGGGTTAGAAAGAATCCTTATTTATTTTCCTGTTACCTGTTGGTGAATATTAGGACATTTCCAGTCCTTTGATATTGCCTACAATGCTTCAATGAATATTCTTATATCTCTATCATTTCCTCCTATGTGAATATATTTGTATGGTAAAGTGCTAGAAGTGAAATTTCTGGGACAAATGTTACATGCATTTAAAATTTTTGCCAAATTCTCCTCCATAGAAGTAACACAGGAGGGCTGGGAAGTGAAGAGTGTGTGGTCCTTTTAAATGATACAGAAGCGGGGAAGGAAGTGCTGGGAAGAGGGGGGTGTGGTCCCTGGCTAGGGCTCCACCCCCGTGGATCTATCTGCGGGCAGTCACACCTGCCTTCCGCCCAAATGCTGCATTTCCCAGCACCACCCTGGGCCTATAAAAGCCGGAAGCCCTAGACGGCACAGGCGCACAAGCGGCTGGACTTCGTGAGGAATACATAGGCGAAAGAAGAGGCAAGTGACTGGTCGTGTAGAAGGTTTCGAGAGGAGCACGGGCGAAAGAGCACAGGTAAGAAATCCCAGGATACAGAAAGCCCTCTGTACTTGCAAAAAGGTAAAGGGTCTAATTAAGCTGGTTAACACAGGCCACCTGTAGACTGCAAACTAAGAGAGCACCTTGTAACACACGCCAACTAGGGCTTCAGGAGCCGTAAACATTCACCTCAAGACACTGCAGTGGGGTCGGAGCCCCACAGCCTGCGGGTCCCTATGCTCCGCTCGAGGTGGGGCATTGAAGAAGCGAGCCTCACCCCCATGTCATGCCCTAGGAGGGTGACCAGGGAACCTTTCCTGTTTCAAAAGTAACAATTAAAGTTCTCACTAGCAATGTGTAGTACTATATATGAGTACACATACTCACCAACACAAGGTGTTATCAGATGTTTTGATCTTTTTCAATCCAACAGATTCAAAATGTATCTCATAACTTTAATATTTAAAAAATCTTTTCCTATGTTAGGACCACTTAATTTTCCTTTTTTGTAATATTTTGTTTGTTTCATTTGCGGAATTTAGGGGGTAAAACGGAGTGCCTTGAGAACAAAGCACTCTTTCTCCAAATTGCAAGAATTAAAAATTTGCATATTTAGGAATTTGCAACATTAACAGGTATTATATTTGTTAGGTCAGTTTAGCAGATTGCTAAATTAAAATTTTCAATAAACTCTAGTAGTACACAACACTTTTAAAAAATGAATACCTAATTTAGTGGCTCCTTATTTCAATTTTGCATATTAAAAACAAGTAACCATTTCAGACCTAAGAAAAGAAATATTAGGAAGTGAATATCACTTGCTCTAAAGAAGAAATAAAAGGCTTGAATTGGGGATCAGTTTATACTTCGTCAATGAATTCTCATTATTCTGCCACTGTCTAATGTTTGAGAAATGCTGTTGTACATGGAAATAAGATCAAAGTATTTGCCACAGACCACAATTCGTGTTTTGCTGTGAAGTAACTTTATGGTCATGGCAAATCATCTAAATTTCCTGGTTCCTAGTTTAGCTATAAGTATACTGAGTTGAATTTTGATGCTTGAAAAGTCCGAAGATGGCCAACTTCGCAAAAAATATGTGTCATAATTCCAGGTGTTCTAATAATAAGACAGATAAATTATTCAGTGATATTCACTAAACATTATAAATAGAACTAGTGTCACAAATATTTCAAACCCAATTTTTCCACATTCTAGGTAAATTTAATTATTCATTTGCTACTGTGAACTCCTATGCTTGTAGAGGTTACAATTACTACAAGTTACCTGAAAAGCTTTTGTGCTTTGGTAGTAAAGGAAATGAATTCACATACAGAATTTATGTGACCAGATTAGTTGACTGTATACAAATGTTAATAATTATTCTTCCTCTAACAGTTTGTGTCCACACAATTGACCAGATTAGGAGTGTCTCAGTTTGTCTAATGCAGTGATTTTCAACAATGAGAAGTTTTGCCCCCAGTGTATACTTGGTAAAGTTTGGAGACCCTTTTTGTTTTCACAAGGGCAAGGAAGGGAATCCTACTGGCATCTGGTGCATGTCAGTCAAATCTACTAAGCTTTCTACAATGCAGATGATGGCCCCCGCCAACAACAAAGAATTATATGGCCCAAAGTTTCAACAGATCTGGAGTCTAATGACATAAGATTTAACTAGTTCTTACATTACTAGATTACTATTAAAGAGACTGATGTAACTATTACATCAATCTTAAACATAAACAAAGATAATTTTGGTCCAGTGGTTTTTCTTCCACGAACTGGTGCATATGTTGTCTTGAATGTGTGCCACTTTTTGCTTACTGTAGTTGGTGGACTGAATTCATTACATTTGATGTAATGGTACATTCTAATTATTCTAAGATTAAACATTTCTCCAACCTCAAGGTGGTAAATTATGTCAGAGCTAAGATTCAAACCCCAATCAGACACATGATTGCCTGTTATCCTATTAGTTTACGAGCAGCCTTTGGTGCTTTCTCTGGTATTCCTCCAACCTCCTAGCTACTTCTCTCCCACTACTAACCAGCCTACTTCCAGCTCTGACTTCTTTGAGAAGATCTGCTTTTTTGTTGCACTATGGATGTCCTAGGGAAACAGAAATATAATAATTTATTCAGTGAACCTGTAGCAGTCTGAGAGCATGTTTTGCTTAAAGTGATAAAGTGGAAAAAGTTCTCTTTTTACTCTTAATATAGCAAACTAATTAAACAATTCAAAAAAGGCCTAGGTAATAGCCAATTGTATAGGTAAACGTTTATATGTATATAAATTATTGAATCAACTGTGTGTTTGGCTTCATGAAGAAACAGTGAGAGAGCACTAATGGAATTTGGATGTTTAATGCATAATATGCATATCGCTAATCTTTTAAAATTAACATATGCTTCAAATGCATCTGGTTGTTTTAGAAATAGCACATAAAGTTCACAGTTACAGCACTTGGATGGTGTATATACTTACAGAAGTGTGAAATCATTATGAGAGAATAATTGAGCAATTACAAGCTTTTTCTTCTTATGGGAAGTTTGATAAAAATAATAGCTCTGTGTGATTATACTAGTCCATTTGCACCTCTAGAAAGAAATACCTGAGGCTGGGTAATTTATAAAGAAAAGAGGTTTATTTAGCTCACAATTCTGCAGGCTTTACATGAAGCATAGTGCCAACATCTGCTTCTGGTGAGGGCCTCAGGGCACTTGCAGTCATGGTGGTAGGTGAAGAGGAGCCAGTGTGTCACATGGCAAGGGAAGGAGCAAGAGAGAGAGGAAGGAGGTGCCAGCCTCTTTTAAACAACTGGATTGTACATGGACTCAGAGTGAGAACTTACTCATTACCTCGAGGACAGCACCAAGGTATTCATGAGGGGTCTACACCCATAACCTAAATACCTCCCATTATGCCCCACCTCCAACATTGAAGGTCACATTTCGACATGAGATTTGGAGGGGACAAAACATCCAAACTATTTCAACAATAAAATTAACACATTTCACCAATATATGGCACAAATTTTTATTGTTTTGATGTATTATGTTTTCTAACCCCCATAGAAAGACAGAGAAAAGAGAAGATAACTTGTTTTATTAGTTGTAAAAATAATGGGCAGTTGAGAAAAAGTTTTGTTTTCCTTTTTTAAAATTATGGTTACCACATTTTATTTGATAATAAAATGAGATTTCCGTTAACATATGTATCCTGTAGCTTACAATTTAGCCACATGTATGTTCACAAGAATTCTAAACTATTGTTGCTAAGTTTTGTGCTTCCTTAGAAAATGATGGTGAAACTATGTATTAACAGTCTATGATATACCATCTACATTAAAAAAGTTACGTTTTCATAGCATCTGGATCTCTCAATAGTTCTGTCCTTTTTATTACCATAGAAAACATCTTAAGGAAATGATGTTCAAAAGATGCTTGTGACCTCTGGGAAGACTCATGTCTGTGCATCAGAATCCCAGTGTGGAATTTGCAGTACCCTGGTATTTGGAGATAGATAAAAATTTTCTGAGACTTTCTACAATCTTTTCACTGTACATTTCATTACCTTTATAAGGATAAATGTTCAATGAGCAAAGGAAATTTAATGCATGTTTTAGCATGCTTGTTGCCTTTATCATACATATCTGAATATTTATTTAGCTAAATAGGATATTTGATTCCAGAAAATATCTCTTGAATAGATAGCAAAGATGTTTTGCAGAAAGAAAATGAAATTTGAGCATTGAGAGCATAAAATGAGAGTAAGAAGCATATTAAAGGTAGAAGATACTTTGCTGAAAAATAAATTCCTAGGTCATAAAAATTTTGAGTGTGATATCATGATGCCTCCTATGGAATTGAATAAAGCCTGCAGATGGTATTACTGTCAGAAGATTGACAAACTGAGAAAAAAAATCAAAATTCGTATGAAATACCTATTCCAGTGAGGACATATTGCTATCTCGTTTATGAAAAAAAAAATGTCTGGTATAATTAACCTTCCACTAGCTGGCTGACTGATTCCCTAGGGTTTGTTACTTATTAAAGGATCAGGGTCAGATGCAGCTACTGGCAAATTGAACATTCAACTGTACTAGTAGCCAGGGCAGTCTTGGAGAGGGAAAATCTATTGAGCCCATGGATAACATCTGTTCTTTTCAATATGGACCCCTTGCTAATAAGCTTAATGAACAATCACTGAGTTGGCTGTACAATGAGGTAGATTAATATCCACAGAGAAGATCATTATATCCATTCGATTATTGAAAGCCTCATTTGCAATGGAGACATTTTTAGAAAACATTCACCTAAGATAAAAATATTCCTATATTTAAGACCCAGTCTACTAAATAACTTGATCTCAAACCACCTTGTCTTCAATCATCCAATTTACTCATTCCAAGTTCTTGTTTATCCACCAAATTATTACCCAGGAATCAATGACTCACAAGAATAACTATTGGAATTTCTGGTTATCATTAGTATTTTCTAACATCAGTGTGCCCTTCATGGTCACATAAGTGAGACTGTCACATAAATCTACTTCCATCAAGTGACAGTGTGTCCTGCTGAGAAACCTGAATAACTGGCTAAAATGTTTCCTTCTCAATTATCTGATCACAGGGAACCCAACCCAGGATAGGGGTCGAGACTGGGTTGGCAGTGGAAGTTTAGGCATAACACTCA
Source organism: Cacajao melanocephalus (assembly GCA_963573385.1). Taxonomy (NCBI): domain Eukaryota; kingdom Metazoa; phylum Chordata; class Mammalia; order Primates; family Pitheciidae; genus Cacajao; species Cacajao melanocephalus. The sequence continues at coordinate 11,487 of CAUYLG010055121.1, read as the reverse complement.
CAGGAGAAACGGGCTTATGAAACTCCCTTATGCGTCTCATTTACAGTACATCCACTTTGTATGCTTCTGTGGACACCACAACTGTGTGGTTTGATAAGATGATACCAGTTAATAAAGGTAATTCAGGTTCATGATTCTCTCCTAGAAGTTAAGTATTTCATTTTTATTAGAGCTTAGAAGAAAGGCAAAAGCTGCCTATCAAAAGAATATTTACTTTCAAACTTTAGGGACATCTGCTGTAAATTTTTTACCAAAATGCAAGAGTCATTATTCAGCATCACAATCTGGCATAGATATTTCAAGAACATTGCATCTGTGGTCTAGTCATATCAGTCATAGCAGAGAGCTGTCTTTTGTCCAAGACCCATTCAAAGCTGGCAGCATTTGGGTCATTCAACAGATGAGTTGAAACAGCATATCCAAATGTGCCATTTGTTACCTTGAAAATGGAAAGAATTTCACCAAATACTGTGTCTCCTCCTGTGAGTTAGAATTTGCCAGGTAAATGCTTTCTGGAAGGTTTATATAAAATTTTAAGTAAACCATCTCACATAAAAATAGAATATTGGTACTAAGAAGTGAGGTGTTACTATAAAGATATTTGCAAAGGTATAAGCAGCTTTGGAACTGGGTAATGGGCAGAGGTTGGAAGAGTTTGGTGTGTTCAAAAGAAAACTAAAAAGTGGGCAAAGTCTGGAGCATCTTAGAAATTGGTTTAATGGTTGTGAGAAAGTGCATATAGAAACATAGACAGTGAAGGTCATGCTGATGAGGTCTCAGATGGAAAGGAGAAACTTGTGGGTACTGTAGAAAAGGCAAACCTTGTATACTATAGAAAAGAACTTCACTGCATTGTGTTCGTGCCTCAGAGTTTTGTGGAAAGCTGAACTTAAGAGTGATGATCAAAGGTATCTGGAAGAAATTTTTAAGCAACAAAACATTAAAGAACTGCTGTGGTTACTTATAACAGCTTATGATAAGAAAGAGCAGCAAAGCAGTGACCTAAAGGTGGAACTTATGATTACAAGAGAAGTAGAGTAAACATTTAAAAAAAATTTATGGTGTGGTCATGTGGTAGAGAAGGAAAGAATGTTTTCAGGAAAGGAATCCAAGGGTGCTATGAAGTAACCGCTTGCTAGATAGCACAGATAAAACGGAGCCAGGTGCTACTAGTCAAGACAGTGAGCAAAAGATCCCCAAAGACATTTCAGAAATCTAAGATGTGCCTCCCATCAAAGACCCAGAGGTCTAGGAAAATGGAATTGTTTCAAGAAACTGGCCTGTGGCACTGTTGCCCTGCACCACCTCAGCATTCTGCTACCTGCATCCTGATCACATTGGCTCTATCTGCAAATGACCCCAGGTACTGCTCAGGCTGCTACTCCAGAGATTACAAGCCGTAAGATGTAGTGGCATCTGTGTGGTGCTACATCTGCAAGCACCCAGAATGCAAGAGTGGTAGGTGCTTGGCATCTTTCATCTAGATTTTTAAAGGATAGATTGAAAAGCTCCACAGGGCAGAGCCACTAGAGAGAGCCTCTACTAGAGAAGAACCTGGTGAAGCTGTGGGAGCAGGGGCAGTACCCTCTAGACCCCATAATTATAGAGCCACTGGCAGTGTGAAACCCCATTCCTAGTACCAATTTTCTGTCAGTCTGTTTTGTTTTGCTGTAAAGGAATGCATGAGGCTGGAACATCATAAGGACAAGCAAGATGTTTATTTGGCACATGATTCTTCAGTCTGCACAATGAGCATGGTACTGGCATCTGCTTTAGGTGAGGGCCTCAGGTTGCTTCCACTCGTGGTAGAAGGTGAAAGATCTGATGTGTGTGAAGATCACATGATAAGAGTGGAAGCAAAAGAGAGGAGGAAGGTTCCAGGCTCTTTTTAACAACCAGCTTTTGAGGGAAGTAATATAGTGAGAACTCAAACCTGAAGGAAAGCATTAGTCTTTTTGTGAGGGATCCACCCTTATGATACAAACACTTCCCAGTAGGCCCCATCTCTAATGTTGGGTATCAAATTTCAACATAAGATTTGAAGGGGAAAAACATTGAGACTATAGCATGCCCTATGGGCAGTCTGAAAATAATTGGGGCTCGACAATGCTAGATCTGTGCCCAAGCAGATAATTTTGAGGTATATTTCATAGCTTCACAGGAAGCAGAAAAGTACCATATATTTCTTACTTCCTACTTCCTGTCCTGAGGCAACTCTTACCATATGTCATGGAATCCTGTGGAAACCTACTCAGATTTCATCCCTTCACAATTTTGAACTACACACTTTGACCAATGGAAAATGGAGCTAGTGAATAAATTGTTCTCTTTCTCTTTCTTAGGGAGACAGTTCAGCGGTACATTCTCTACAACTTAGAAGGTCTAAGGTGAATTGACTGACTCAATAAAATGGTTCTCTTACTTTTTCTGTTTTACTTTTCCAAGTTCTTCACTTTTCTTTCCTTGGATTACTTCCTAAGTAAACTACCTGCATGCATCGGACTCTGCTTTATGAAGTGATACGGGCTAAGAAAAATGGGAAACATGCCTTGGACTCCTTGGCCATTAGCTTTACTTAGGTGGCTAGTGCCATTTATCCCCTGCTTTCTGACACCTGTCTTACAAAGGCCTCTGTAGTTACATTTTCTGTTTTACCACATTCTCTGAGCATAATGTCATCACCAAAGAAGATCAGAATGATGCCTTGGAGACTTTGGGATGATCAAGCATCCTGTGGACTAAATTGTGGTCCAGTTAGGAAGAGCTAGTAAAAACCTGCTATATCATGCTAGGTGTGTGCAGCTGTCCTTGTCAGGTGAAAACAGATAGCTTCTAGGATTTTCTAACTCAGATGGAAGTGGGAAAAAAACAGAGCTCAATAAATACATATCAGGTACTCAGAACTGTGGTGATTTCCTCCAGGAAATAGTCCCCATCTGGAATAGCAGCTGTGATTAGAATCACTACCTGATTAAGTTTATGTTAATTACATAAAATTTCCAAGAGTCCTTTGTCTGCACAGGCCAGTCAAGTTAAATGGTGATATGTTAGGAATCATCATGCCTACTGTTTTTCAGTCTTTAGTCGTGATTCCCACAGAGATGTATAGTATTTTTAGTTTATTATTTTGATAGGGGGTGCTCAAGAGGCTTTTCTTAGCTTTATCAAAATACTCTTAACTCCATTAGTGAATGCTGGTTCAGAAGTTTATCTTTTTATCTACATTCTCAAAAAAAGCAAGATTTTTAACACAAGTTGGGCTTGGGATCCCATTGTGCCCCTAATAAGATGAAGTTTGTTCAAGCTCCATTTTGTACCTGAAGCATAATTTGTTCCCTGAAAACTCATTTAAACCTGCGTCAGTATTGCTGTCTTCTGCCAGAGCTCAAACAGTACTCGAATGCCTGTATTTTCTCCAGCTATGATTATGCGATAGTTCTGGCTAAGAGGAATTCAGAAGCACCTGAAGAGGATCGTATTTCCTGAATAAGGCTGGCAAAGTCACATGAATAAAATATTTGACTTTGTCTTTTGCCTTACTTTCTTCTTCCTGCCTAAATGCAGATGCAGTGCCCAGAAGTACAGATCCCTTATCTAGCTCCTTTTAAACTGCTCATTACATAACACACATGAGAAAGGGTATGGCCTCTGACACGTCATTTCACCAGTTTGCAAACTCCCCATATGACAAGGGATTAATAACCAGAATATAGAAGTAGCTCAAATAACTATAAGACCTAAAAATCTGAACAAAAAAACAATTAGGCAAACAGTTTAGATAGATGTTCCTCAAAAGAAGACATATTAAGTGGCAAACAGGCATATGAAAACATACTCAACATCATTGATTATCAGATTTATTAAAAGTATAAATAAGTAAGAATGGAATGATAATTACAAGAGTCTCTCATTTTTCTACTGTTATTCAATTTTTCACTCATACTATTTTATATATTACAATTTTATTGTATTTCAAGTGTTGATAAAGTAATTCTGTCAAGGTATTTATTTTTTCAAAACTTTTATAATTATTTCATCTCTTAATTTTTCTTGGAATGCTTTATACTTAATTTGCTATATTACTCCTCCCTATAATTTGATTGAACTTTTAATTATCTGGGGAATGATTCTATAAACTAACTGGAATTGCCATAATTTTTAATAGTCAGAAATAGGAAATGTCGACTTATGTAAATCACTACTTGTAATTAATAAAATTTTTGTAACTATAAGTTGGTCACAAACATTTCATTGAATTTATTTCTAGCTATTTTAGCATCTTTTTTATGTTTTCTGTTTTTCAAAAATATGTTTATTCTTTAAGTTCTGGGGTCCATGTGTAGATCATGCAGGTTTGTTACATAGGCATACATGTGCCATGGTGGTGGTTTGCTGCAGGAGAAGTACCTTATGTAGATGACAGAGAGATGGATGCAACAAACCACCACCATGGCACATGTATTTTAGCATCTTTTACAGTTTTTTTTTGTTACTGTAAATGGATTCTGTGTTCCATAAAAACAAAATTGATCATGACTGGCATAGAAAAGTCCCAGTCACTAGGAAAGTGACTGGGTTTTCAATATTTATGACACATTCAGGACTTTCTGCTCAACTCACTTGTTAATTCTAGGACTTTTATCAGATTTTTGGGGACGTTTTCAAGATATCCGTACTTTACATTAATTTCTTCACCTTTTCTCCAATGGCTGCTCTTCATGTTTATGTTTTGGTTTTATCTAGGTCTTTCAGAAAAATGTCATCAAATAGTAATCATGAAGACTTTTTATGTGAATGTTTATATTAACTGGAATTTAGTTAGTGTTTTATTATTTGTCTGTTATTTAAAAAATGGTAGTACTGGAGGCAGAGAAAGATGGCAGAATAGAAAGCTCCACCAATCGCCACTCCCCAGCCCTACAAGGACACTGAGTTACCAACTGTCCGTACAGAAAAAAAATACCTTCATAATAGCCAAAAATTAGATGAGCATTCAGGGTACCTGGTTTTAACTTCATATTGCTGAAAGGAGGCACTCATGGTACCTGGTTTTAACTTCATATTGCTGAAAGAGGCACTGAAGAGATAGCAAAAGCAGTCATGAATTGCTGATGCCGTCCCTCCTCCATCCCCAGCAACAGCGGCTTGGTGCAGAGAGAATCTCTAGGCACTTGGGGAGGGAGAATACAGCAATTGTGAGGCATTGAACTGAGGGCGGTTCTGTTAGAGCAGAAAGAAGACCCAGGCTAAATCAGCTGATGCCCACCCACAGCAGGCCCTGGGCAAGACCCAGCACTCTGATAGCTTCAGATGTGACCCAGCACAGTCATAGAGGTGATGGCCACAAGGGTGATTGTGTCACACCAACCCCAGCTTTCTGTGGCTCAGAACAGAGGGAGAGACTCTGTGTGTTTTAGAAAAAGTAAGAGAAGAGAACTAGTGCCTCTGCCCGATAATCCAGAGACTTCTCCTCTGTTTTCTACAAGATCATCAAGTCTTCAAGAACAACAGTGTTACTGAGGTTGGGGTGTTCCCTAAAGCAGAAAGAGCTCAGAATACAACACCCTTACATTTCGAGTATCTGAAAAGCCTTCTTAAAACAAATGGGTTATATCTAAAAGACAGGCAATAACAAATGCTGGAAAGGATGTGGACAAAAGGAACCATGGTACAATGTTGGTGGGAATGTAAATTACTGCCACCACTACAGAGAACAGTTTGGAAGTTACTAAGGAAACTAAAAATTGTGACTATATGATCCAGCAATCCTGCTGCTGGGTATATGCCCAAAAGAAAGGAATTCAGTATATCTAAGAGATACCTACACTCAGTAGCTATCAACTGGAAGGAACCTAAGTGTCCATCAACAGATGAATGGATAAAGAAACTGTAGTACATAAACAAAATGTGTGTTATTCAGCCATTTAAAATAATGAGATCCAGTCACATGCAGTAGCGTAGATAGAACTGGAGATCATTGTTAAGTGAAATAAGCCAGGTACAGAAAGACAAACATTACATCCTCTTACTTATTTGTGGGACCTAAAAATCAAAACAATTGAACTCATGAAGATAGAGAGTAGAAGAATGGTTACCAGAGAATATGAAGGGTAGTGGGGATTTGGAGGTAGTTGTGGATGGTTATAGATACAAAAAATTGAAAGAATTAATAAGACCTAGTATTTGGTATCCCAACCAGGTGACTATAGTCAATAGTAACTGTATATTTTAAAATAGAGTGTAATGAGATTGTTTGTAACTCAATGGATAAGTGCTTGAGGGGATGGATACCCTATTTTTCATGATGTGCTTATTTCACATTGCATCCCTGCTGTTTGTAGTGTATTGTCTAAGTGGTCATGGTTAATTTGCACTGTGGCTGGTCCCTGAGCAAAGACAGGCTAAGCTGAATTCTTCTTCGCACATTTTAGAACTGTGTCAAAAGATAATGTTAAACTGTATTCAACAAGTAATATATAGAATATATTATGGAGCAAAAATATGAATTATGAAGTATGGGAAGTGCAAGGGCTTATGATTCTGATTCTAGACCTTTGGGAAGATACCAGTCTAAGAGAAGAAACAATAATAATCAGAGAAACAGAGATAGAGATAGAGATGTGGTCTTGTTTGAACCCCAAACTTCTAACATTCTTGAGCTCCAGCTGTTTCTTTGTCTTTCCTGTTGTTAACTATCCAGTCAGTTCCCCAGACTTAACATGAAAAGATGGCTTCTGATGGGGCCAATGGCTTCTGATCCAGGCCACTGGAGTATATATATGTGTGTATACACACACACACACACACACACACACACACACACATGATATATATAAAACATGTTAATATATACATACATACACATACTTTCTGTTACACAAGCACACTTCTGTTTCTAGCATCTTAGAGCACTTTGGTCAAATTCTTAGCCTATATTAAAGGTAATTTAAGACATTTACAACAAGATACTTTCGTATGTATTCTTTTATTATATGGATACATTTTATTTGTTCATAAATTTGTGTTAGCCCACATTTCCTATCTCTCTCTCTCTCTTTCTTTCTCTAAATACACACACACACACACACACACACACATGCACACACACACACAGGTATGTATGTGTATATGCACAGGGTACACAGTTTAATTGTTCTTGCATACATTGCATTGTATAAAAAATCATTCAGATAATTCTTCATCATTTTACTCATAGAAAGCTGATGGGTTGAAGAAATTTAATTTGAATTGATTTGAACCTATACAAAGCAATTTTATTAGATAAAGAAAAATTCGTTCATCCCTTAATAATTAAGGGCTTAAGAATTCTGAAAGCATTTCTGAAAATAAGTAACACCACTTATGACCTTAATGAAATCTTAATAAAAGTGGCAGAGTACTTTTATTTGAAATGTGACCTTTTCTAAAGTTGATCCATTGTAGTTCATCAGCATTTTACATAAATGATGTAGTGTCACTAGTTAGTGAAAAGTTTAAATTGTTTCCTTTAAATTCAGAAAAATGTGCCTTATTTTCAAGACTTAAATGATGATAGGCCTAGATCTGTATGCTATTATTTACTGCTTGTCTAATAACTGCAGCTCATTAAGAAAAAAAAAAAAGAATAAAGAAAGTCATATCCACTTCACTGTGGCGCAATAAATGAGGATATTTATCTCTAAGCAAGTTGTAATTGAGTAATTTGGGCAGCTTTGATAATTAATTTCCAGAAGTAGGTAGTTTTTCCACAGCTGTAAGCTCAATATCTTAGTAAAGTATTACAGAAAATTTGTGTGTGTGTGTGTGTGTGTGTGTGTGTGTGTGTATATATAAGTTTTTTCTGTGATTCTGAAAAGCAAAGACACAAATTATAGAAAGGTCAACTTATAAGACAACTATTATTTTTAGAACCTTTTAGAACCTAGTTGAGCTTTTACTGTTTTGGCTTTCTCATAATTATTTTAAGCGAGGTGTACTTAAATTGGATTGAATCATTTAGAAAGTCCTTCAATTTGGAAAGGGAGAAATGCATCTTTATTTTCACTAATTTCTAATTGGAATTTAGGGTTTTTGTTTTTGTTTTTACAATTTAGGTAACATATTTCAATAATATTGCTAATAATGCAATAGCAAAGACATGGAATGAAACTAAGTGTTCATCATTGGATGAGTGGATAAAGAAAATATGGTATGTATACACCATGAAATTCTACACAGCCATATAAAACAATACGATCATGCCCTTTGCAGCAACATGGATACAGCTGGAAGCCGTTATCCTAACTGAATTAATGCCTGAACAGAAAACCAAATATCGCATGTTTTCACTTATAAGTAGGAGCTAAACATTGAGTATTCATGAATATAAGGATGAAATCAATAGACCCAGTGGGCTACTAGCAGGAAAAGGAGGAAGGGAGAGTTGAAAAACCACCACTTGGGTTCTGTGCTCATGACCTGGATGACAGAATTCATACTCTAAACCTCAGCATCATGCAATATACCTATGTAACAAACCTGCATATGTATGTTTTGGATCAAAATAAGGTTGAAATTATAAAATAGTAATATTATCAGAGTCTATGATATTGTCATCAATAGAAATTATATTTTTCCATAACATAGAACAGAAAGTACTATTTTCATTTATAGTCATTTCAAAGTTACAGTTTATTAGACCATTTCCAATATCTTGCAATTTTGTGCTTTAATAAAGAAGCATGTGTATTACTATACTGCAAATGCATTTTGAGTGTTTTGATACCTGCACTTCAAAATTGTTGTTTGTGTTTATAATTTTTTTTTGTTTGTTTCTTTGAGACAGAGTCTTGCTCTGTTGCCCAGGCTACAGTGCAGTGGCACAGTCTCGGCTCACTGCAACCTCCTCTTCCCAAGTTCAAGTGATCCTCCTGCCTCAGCCTCCCAAGTAGCTGGGATTACAGGTACCCAACGCTATGCCCGGCTATGTTTTTTATATTTTTAGTAGAGGTGGGGTTTCACCATGTTAGCCAGGCTCCTCTCAAACTCCTGGCCTCAAGCGATCCACCTGCCTCAGCCTCCCAAAGTGCTGGGATTACAGGCATGAGCCACTGCACCTGGCCTGTATTTATAATTGATATGTTATTTTATGCATTTAAAACATTATGGTCCAGTATGGTGGCACACATCTGTAATCCTAGCACTTTGGGAGGCAAAGGTGGGCAGATGGCTTGAGCCCAGAAGTTTGAGACCAGCCTGGGCAACATGGTGAATCCTCATTTCTACAAAGGTAAAAAAAAAAATTAGCCAGATGTGGTAGTGTGCACCTGTAGTCTCGGATACTTGGGAGGCTTAGTACTTAGGTGGAAGTATCAGCTGAACCCAAGGAGGTCCAGGCTGCACTAAGCCGAGATCACATTACTGCACTCCAGCCTGGGCAACAGAGTTGTGACTCTGTCTCAAAACATACACACACACACACACACACACATATATAAATAGAAATATATTTAGGCCTCTATATGTGTGTGTGTGTGTGTGTATACATACACGTGCCCTATAAATGTCTAAGTATTATGTATTCATGTATTCATAATATATAATACTTAGACATATATATATAGAGTTTAATATATATATATAAATATATAGAGAGAGCAAGCTGTATATATAACATATATCTATATCTGTATCTATCTATATGTATATGGTGTGGTCATAACAACAACAAATCATTAAGAACCCTTGTTACAAACTCATGAAAAATAAAAAAAAGTAAGAAAAAGAAAGAATAAAAGATATTTTTCAGGGACCCTTTTTATTATTATTTTTTATGAACGTATTGCTATTTTGACTTCAAAAATATTTATATTTTCATTAGAAATAGAACACAAATACTTTTGTTATGTGCCATGATTTACATAATACAGTCTGTAAGTAAGATTAGTTAAGATGAAAAAACTACTCATGGATCTTGCATTAATCAATAAAAGTTAAAATTTATCGATAAAAGGGAAAACACTAAAAACAATATTTTGTGGTTTACACTTATAGATACATTTTATTTGACAGTGACTGAGTGATAGAACATTAATACATAATCAGTTTTAAAAGTCTGGTTAAAAAATGCGCTGTAGATGTACACAACCTTATGAAAAGTCAACATTAAAAATTACAGTGTTCAAAATAGTTACTTTAGGCTTGATTACAAAAACATATTCTGAAAAGTTTTTTAAACATCTTTTTTTTGTATAATTGTTTATCTAAATCTCATTAAATAAGGGAATGTTTATTAAAACTTCAAACTAATATATTTAATGTTTCTACCAATTGAAGATGATATTTCCAGCAGAAATAAACGACAGATGTTTGAGGGGATAGATACCTCAATTACACTGATTTGATTATTACACATTGCATGCATATATCAAAACATAACATGTATCCATAAATATATACAATTATGTGTCAATAAAAATAAAACATAAATTAAGGTATTTCTACATCTATCTTATAACTAATTGCAAATTACATTCAATTTTCACAAGACAGATATATTGCATAAATTAGAGCATAACTCAAAACTCTTTAAAACTTAATTATTATGAATACATAGTACTTAGACATATTTATGGGGCACATGTAATATTTTGATAGAAGTACATAATATGTAATGATAAAAATCAGGATAATTGAGTTATTCATCACCTCAAGTATTTATCTTTTATTTTTATTAGGAACATTGTAATTCCACTTTAGTTATTTCAAAATATATACAATAAGTTGTTAACTATCATCACCTCATTGTGCTACTAAACACTAGATCTTACTCCTTCCATCCAACCATATTTTTTTACCAATTAACCATCCCCATTTTAACCCTTGCCGGGTTACTCTTCCCAGCCTCTGGTAACCATCATTCTACTTTCTATTTCTATGGATTAAATTAAATTTTAGCTCCCATATGAGAGTTAGAATGTGTGATATTTGTTTTTTTGTTCATGGTTTATTTGACTCAGCATAATGTCCTCCAGGTTCATTCATGTTGGCATGAATGACAGGATTTCATTCTATTTTATAGTTTAATAATATTCTATTGTGTATATGTACTACATTTTCTTTATTCATTCATCTTATGATGGACACTTAGGTTGATTCCTTCATCTTGGCTACTATTTTTTTTTTTGAAAGAAAGAAAAAGAGAAAAGAAAGAAAGAGTAAAAGAAAGAAAAAAAAGGAATATAAGAGAGAAGAAGAGAAAGAGAGAGAGAGAACGGGATTCTTGTTCTATTGCCCAGGCTAGAATGTAGTCTAAAAACGGGTATTAAAAACCTCTTTTATGCCAATAATTGTGCTTAACAATGGAGACAGGAAGGAATAAAGGATGAAAATAACAAGCAGCCAACCAATATTTTATTTAAACCTGTGAAATGCTATGCAATTGCTGAGGAGTGATTTACTTCCAATTATGTGGTCACTTTTAAAATAGGTGTAATGTGATACTGAGAA